>JAJMCC010000106.1:0-10433 GCA_030584945.1 Starmerella roubikii | reverse complement strand
TGGAGGTACTCGAGCCCACATAAACACTGCGAGATGTAGTGCCGGACTTTGTCCTCGTCCAATGCCCCACGGAAGGCCAGCTTCGAGGCTAAAGAGCCACAGGGAACATACTCCAAAAACGTGTGTGTTTGCAAAGCGTCTGTGCACAGGGGTTCGCCGAGCGCAGCGGCACAGAGTTGCGCTGCACGGGAGCTCGATCCCAACGCCGCCCCACTGCCGCCATAGAAATGTCACACTAAAAATCACGTAACTCGTTATATGCTACTACAATGCCCGCAGGACTTCAAACACACCCCTAGTGCATATCATGTCCGCCGGGCGGCCGCTGTCGGGAATCTGATAAGTGGCCACTGACAGTTCAGTTCAATCCATTAATTAATTGCCTTACTGGTGGACTGCACTGAAGCGTCTGTGTGGTCTGGTTCTTTACACGTACGCATGTAGAATATAAAAAAGATCAATTAGGCAGGCCAATTCGCGGACTAGGCATGTCTCAAGTAGATCGGCTATTTAAGACAAGCCGATTAAACCCATGGGCTTCTAAGTCAACGCCAAAGTACGTTTCTTCCATTCGTGCCTCGCCTCATCGGGTCTCGCGAAGCCACGCGAAAGTCGCGGTTCTCATATGTACAGCAAACATGATGAACCGCCGTATCCGTGTGTCTTGATTCCAACGAGACTGAAAAACTGCCCGTTTGACTACGAAATTGCCGTTGATAGTCCCATATCTGTGTTCGGATTGCTTCCCTTCAAACACGCCGAGAATCCAATCACGGCGCACTGTGCAGCTTATTTCCGCAAAGTAGCCAAATTGCCGACTACAACACTCACTTCGAACTCTGTCACGATTGTTTGCTAATTACCAGTCCGTTTCCAGCCACTCCCAAACCTCACCTAGGCCTTTATGGACGGTAGACAGGTATCGCCTAGACGTCCGCGCGGGCCCGGGATAGCCTCGCAACCATCGATTGCCGCAGAGCACGGCACCGGCGAGCCCGAGGCGCAGCATTATGCCGGAAGCAGCCGATCTAGCCTGTTCAATCTCTTCCGACGGCAGAAACTGAAGGGCAGCTCCATAGCACCGCAATCTGCGGCCGGCCAGCAGTCTGTGCGCAGTAACGGACTGGACAGTTACGACGGTGCGTTCGACAACATCAGTTTGGGCACGACGGTGATGGGGCTGGAGAGCCCACAACAGGCGCACGAGATGAGCCTCAAAACCGAGGCCATGCTACGGGCCGCGACGAAATACCGCAAGTCGCTGGCGGCGATGTCTGCAGCGGCTGCGGAATTCGGGAACACGCTCTACGGCTGCTCCGAATCGAAGGGCGCGGCGTCGGGCCAGACGTCCCTGCCCGATCACAGTGTGGACGCCGATCTACAGGCGGCCGCCGGCCTGCATCTCCTCATATCCAGCCACGTCGAAATCCTCGCCTCGAGCTTTGTTGCGAACGTCGAGGAGCCCGTCTCGAAGGAATTCGAGCTCTATAAGCAGAGAATCAGCTCGAAGGAGCAAGAGTTCAAGACCATGCTCCGGCGCAAAATGGCAGTGCTGCGCGCTTCCGACGCGCAGCGGCAGCGAGACGCCCGCAAGCGGCGCGATCTCGGCCGGTACAGAAGCTCGCTTCTCGACCTGACGTACCAGATCGACGACATCAACCGGCTCAAAGTCGAGTTCCTTAGCGACATCCACCTCCACAGCGTCGAGCTCGCCGAGCGCATGCACGCCGCAATGGCGTCCACCGTGACGGCCGAGATCGAGGTCGCCGAGAGTATCGCGCGCAAGGGCTGGACGGGCGGCGGCCTCGACGGGCTGCTCGCAGGGTGCCCGGACCCGTTCGCCGAGCCCGAGACAGAGGCCAACGGGAAGGCGGCTGCGCAGCCTGCGGCGACGTCGCCAGCCGTCGACGCGCAATCCGTGGACTCGTCCTCTCACTTCGACGAAAGTTTCGACTTGGCGAAGCCGTCAGTAGAGCCCGAGCATAAAGAGAGCAACGACGGGCATGAGAACGGATTTGGAGAAAGCATAGTCGAGAGCGGGGAAAGAAAAGGTAATGGAGAGGCCGACGGGGAAATTGGGCGAGTTGACGAAGGATCAGACGCGGGAATCGAGCGGGCCGACAAAGAAGTAAGAAGCGAGGCCTTGGGAGCCGGACCTGTTGAAGAGCCGGCTGAAACCGAGCCGGCAGCCGAGCCTGATGAGACTGACACAGACACGACGGAGGCGCCAGAAGTACCGACTGAGTTGCTGCAAGATACACACCTAAAGACGGACGACGTCTCAAAGGCACGAGACACGGCCGGCGGAGCTTCCGAAGCACGAGACACGGCCGACGAAGACGGCGCGGCCGAGGAGGGGATAAAGACGAGCCGAGACGTGTTAAGCCTGGATTCTGACGATGACGACATCCTGGCCGCGTCGCCGAGCCAACGCTAATTTATTGGATATTATATGTCAAACCGCATGTATCTGTTATTCTATAAGTATTTGCACTATGTTCACGCTTTCGACGCCTCTACAGACTTCGGCTGCGGCGCGCCTTTCACAATGTACTGGACGGCCGAGCCTGGGGACTCGCCGAGGCTTCGTCGCCAGTTATAGATTCTCGCGACCTGCACGGAGGCCACGCTGCCAAGGAAGAAATTCACGGATGCTAGGAGGTAGTTCTTCGGCCGAATGACCATGCACCAACGCGTCCAGATGATGCCCGTCGCCATGAGGGCGACCTGCTGCGTCCCGCTGATCTTCTCGACCGGCCGCTGCAGATCCTTGAACCCGGCAATCACAAGAGCCCATTTCATCACGGGAGCCCAAAAGTGTACAGTTTTGGGCCCCGCTTCGGAGGCCATGAAACGAGAAAAGGCAGACGAGCTATGCGATGCCATTGTGAAGAGGTTGTATTACTTGTCTAACGGCTGCAAAGTGGGGCTAACCCAGACCCCTTCCGCCTGGCCCCGGATGGGCATACCGCGGAGCAGTGAACAATCGTCGGACGAAAGAGGCGTGGAAAGTAGATCCGACGCGAGTACTTTTTCGTAGACGCTCGAACAAGTGCACACTTTGAACGCAGCTCATTGAGAGCTCTGAAAAAAAGGCATTTAAGATGGTTTAGGAGTGCTGCCTAGTATTAACATGTGTTGTTCAATTGTCGACTGAGTGTTCGTTGTTTCTGGCCGGTTCTTTCGCGTTTCCCCATCCGTTCCGTCGCAAGCAAGTCGGCCAAGTTTTCACCAGTAAGAGCAGCTCAATAAATAGAGCGCGATTAGCTAATCCTACACTTGTAATGTCTCTCAAGTTTCCCCAGACTTTGAAGGAGCTGCGCATCCACTTCGGCCCCGGATCGCCGGCCGTGAAGGGGTTTGTCGAGAAGCACTATGCGGCTCTCAAGAAGGCGAACCCGCATACGCCAATCCTCATCAGAGAAGCGCTGGGCGTGAAGCCGGTCGCATACGCGCGCTTTGAGTACGGCCAGGAACACAAAGTGAACCTCGGCGTGAACGACGTTGGCGAGAGCCTCAAAGCACTTATTCAGAGAGGCGCGTAGGTGCTTTCCATCGAGAAAAAGAGCACACTCCCAGAAATATTTAAAACTAGAAGACGCGTAGCCGTTAATATCATTATCAGTTTCTTCTTCGCAAAGTTGCTCAGCAATACGAATAGAGCCGCTGCTTGTTGAAGATTACTTAGATTTCCAGATCCTCATCGCGAGTGAAATTTCACCCGGAGGATAATCTACCCAACCCCTGAAATTCCAGTGTTCGAAAATGGCCCGCATGCGTTTGCTGGATCTAACGCGACCGTTCACGTCACTCATCCCCGAGGTGTCGGTCCCGTACCAAAAAGTGGACTTCCAAGAGCGGATCTTCTACACAGTCGCTGCTGCGATCATCTACGAGCTGCTGGCTGAAGTGACACTCGCCGGAGCTAGCGACCCGATGTACTCACCTGATCCGATCTCGTGGCTGCGCGCCGCACTGGGGATGTCGCACGGTACGGGCGCCGAGCTTGGCGTGCTGCCGATCGTGCTTTCTGGCGTCGTGGTCCAGGGCCTTGCCGGTTTGCGGAAGATCCAGGTCAGCTTGGATCTTCGCACGGATCGTGCGCTGTTCCAGACGCTGCAGAAGATCCTCGCGTTTGGGATCGCTGCGTTTTTCTCGGTGCTGCTCGCGTTCGCTCCCGGCTTCTACGGCGAGAAGACGCAAAAGCCGTTCCTCGTTGCCGGCGAGCTGTTCTTCGGCAGCGGAGCCGTGATCTTGCTGGACGAAGTGCTGTCGAAGGGCTACGGCTTTGTGCCCGGGTTTGTCGCGTTCCCGCTGATCACTACCTCGCAAAAGTTCACTTGGCAGCTGTTTGGCATGGAGCGCGTCTCCGTGCCGCTCGCGGACTACACGGTCATTTACGGCGTTGTGCCTAACTTCTTCGCAAACTTCAACACGCGCTCGTATAGCTACACGTTCACGGAGCTTGTGTTCCGCACGACGGCCCCGAACCTCGTTACGCTAGCCTGCCTGGTCGCCGTGTTTGCCGCGACTCTGTATTGCGGGTTCGTTCGTCTCAACCTGCCAATCCGCTCGACGCGCATGCGCGCGCCGCCGTCGCAGTTCCCCTTGCGTCTCCTGTACACGGCAGGCATTCCGTTGGCGTTCTCTTTGTCCGTGGTCGCTGCGTTCTTGCTGGCGTCGTACGCGCTCGCCCTTATTCTCGGCAACGACAGCCCTGTCGTGCAGGTTCTTGGCCAGTGGAATGCGAGCGCGCAGGTGACGGGCGGCCTGGCTAGCCTTCTCGTGCCGGAGTTCACGGGCAATGTGTTTGCGCAGGCCCTGCGTGTTGCCACATACTCGGGCGCGCTCGCGCTTCTTAGTGCGTACATTGCTGGTGTGTGGGTGCGGAGCTCGGGCTCGGCGCCAAACGACCTCGCAAAGCAGTTCAAGGAGCAGAGCGTTGTGCTTGTGGGCAAGCGCGATGTCACCGTCGCGAAGGAGCTGCGCCGCATTGTCCCGGTCGCCGCGACGACCGGTGCTATTGTGCTTGGCCTGATCGTCGGTGTTGCCGATACTCTGGGGCCGGCCGGGTCCGGTGCTACGGCGGCGGCGGGCGCGCTTGTTATGATCTCGGCATTCGAGATCCTCAGCCAGGAAAGCGGGGGCCCAGGAGCGGAGGTCCTGCAGCGTTTCATGTCCTAGAGAATTGAAAAAATACATAAAATAATACTATTGTTTAACACTGAGCTACAAGGCTTTCAGCCTTTCGAGTGGCGGCAAGTCGCGCACGTCCTCGGCAGTCTCACCAATAATGACGGCTGTGCCATCGAGTCTCACATATATTCTGCTTCCAGACTCGAGACGCCATTGCCTGTAAACAACACCATCTTTTGACGTCTCGAATTGTGACGGTCCGTACGGTAGCATTTCTCTGAAACTGCTCTCCACTTGCAAGCATTTATGCCACAACCTCAGCGCCTCCGTTATCGACGATGCTGATCTTACAAGGGTCTCGTAGTGGCGGTAAACTGGTTCTAAAACTTTTGGATAGCAGAAATCGATCCTTTTTCCTTCCTCAATGACGACGCTCATGTACAGCATTGAGATCACGGCAAAACTGGAGTGCCGTGAAGTTCCGACCTCGAAGGTCGCATCAAAACGCTTACAAGTTTCTCGAATGCTTTGTTCCAAGGAGCTGATCTGTAGGCTCGACGGCTGCGACGCCGTGCGGGTTTTAATCTTCTCTACCTCGTCGCTCAGAGTCTGCAACTGCCCACTGTCCTTCAACTTGCACTCCGTGCAGAGCGCAGCATAGGTGCTCTGCACCTCTTGCAGATCGCGCTGGACCTCCTTCAACGACTGGTTCTCGATTTGGCCTCTCTCAAGAGCCTTTTTAGCCTCTTCTAATTGGAATTGAAGCTGATCGTAAGTGTTCGCTGAAGCGCTGTTGAGTCCGGCAGCAGATCGCAGCTCTGAGATCTCGTTCATCAGGTCGGCACGCGTATGCCTCAAACGCATAGCGTCTATCTTCAATGCAGAAAGGCGACCGAGTTGATTGCTCATTTTCCATAGTGGAAGAAAAACCTCGTCATTCATGGGCGCTGAAAAGGTCGCGGAATTCAGCCGCGATAGCGCAAAGGCATTCTTCGAGATTCGCTTTTTCAACTCGTGCGCTGCGTTTATGATATTGTTAGCTTTCAGAATGCGCCCGCGAGTCTGGGACATGTCGAGTCTCACAACTGGCTCACTAGGATCGAGAAGAGGAAGCTCTATGTAGGGAAGCTTCACCACAAGCTCCTCTATGGTCTGCAGATCGGGATTTGAGGATTTTGGCACGGACACAGAAGATCTGTGTGGGTCAATGGGTCTACTTGGCTCGAGGAGTCCATCCGATTCCGAGGGCCCATCAGGTTCCGAGAGTAAGGCCGGTTCAACAGTGATTTCTCGCGCCACGCGCGGCCCAGAAGACTCATTGTCTGAACTTGTTAGCCCGTGGGATCCTCTGATGTCACTTGGCGCGTCGGTCTCCTCGTGGAGCTCACTGACTTCGCTGGAAAAATCTTGGGGTCGCCAATTGGATGGCGGCCGCACCTGGATCTCTTCAACGCGACCGCTGTTATCTAGCAGCGGCTCCTTTGGTTTACGCGTGCTAAGACGCCGGGCATTCTGAAAGATATTCCCATCCTCAAGCTCGTCGCTCGAGTCGGACATCGGATATGTACCTAAATACCCTACGTCCATTTTTCACCACGCGAGCGGATGTTGAAAGCTCGGCAGAGCCAAACGTCTGTGACGGCTCTGAAATTTCTCGAGGGAGACCTGGTGGCTGCAGGATGTGGCATGTTCCTGAAAATGTACAACTGGCGGACTGCAGAGCTCCTGCATAGCCGTCAAGTATTCAAGTTGAACAAAATACACGGCATTGAACGCATCAATTCCGAGCAGCTTGTCCTTTGGGGAGGCAATGAGCTCTCTATTGTTTCCAAACACAATTTAGCTACAATGCAACTGCACCGTTTCAAAGACAGAATCGTCCATGTGCAGCATTATGCAGATCAAGTCTACATTCTCACTGCCCACAATGAAGTACATATTCTTGGGAAGGAAACCGTGTACCTATGTGCAGAAAGATCAATGCTGTATTCCGGTGCATTATTTATCAGCGAAAAGGCTAAACTTGTTGCGGCGGGAACCGTATTTAGTGGGGTCGTTGTTTGGGACCTCGACACATGTCAGATCACACACCATTTTGAGCAGCACGAGGGCTCGATCTTCGACGTCTGCTGGAATGACGACGGTTCATGTCTTGCCTCGTGTTCAGATGATAGAGCGATTATTGTCACCGATCTCGAGACTGGTCATGCCAAACATGGATGGGGTCATATTTCCCGCATATGGAAATTACGATTCATGGATCGCAATCACTTAGTGAGTGCCGCTGAGGATTGCTCCGTGCGTTTATGGGAACTCGGTATGGAAAGTCTCAATTGCCTTACAATCTTGACGGGCCACAGGGGGAAGAGTGTTTGGTCGTTGGATGTGGCACAGAACATAGCTGTAAGCGGCGGTGGTGACGGTCGAATAATGCTCTGGGATCTGGCTATGCAGCATAAAATTCAAAAATGGGACGCTAAAAAGCTGTTTGGAACCGTTAGAAGTTGTTTAGTTCTCGACAGCGGTACTGCTGCTCTGACCACAGACACGGGTCAGACTCATTTGCTTCGAGACGGGCTTTGGTCTTGCATTGGACCAGAACTGGGCCCTGGAACAACAGTGAAGTTATGTGAAGCAGGATTCTGCGCAGTCTCTAGTCGAGGCTCAGGAATTCTGTATAGTCTCACAACTGAAAAGCTCGTAACATTTGAGCTGGGCTATGGCGTCCTAGACTTTTTCGTACTTTCGGCCGAATCGCTGCTCATTGTGCCACTTCCTCCTGCAAAGGGACTGATTCTTCAAGGCATTGACCCGGCCACGCCGCTCAAATTTCTAGAATTTTTGGGATCTCAACCAACGGCAGCTCTATTGACTAGACTTGGGAAGGTTTGTGTCGGTACAAGAAAGGGTGAACTGTGGGTGTTTGATGATACCGAAATTGTCGCTAAACCGAACGCCGTCGGTCGCGATGCCATTACGAGCTTGGTAGAGGACGAGTGCGGCAATCTGTTAGCTACAGACCGCGACTCTGAAGTGGGTGGTTTCACCATCACGTTAGAAAGATTGTTCAAAACTAGGTCCCGCAAAAAGGGCTCGATTGAGGGCCAGTGTAGCCACCGACAGGGCCGGATAATGTGGGGATTCCAGAATGATACTTTCTTAGTGTGGAACTCCACACTTGGCTTCGAGTTCTTGTCTATCAAGTGTGGTGGCAGTCGTCGTTCTTGGGATTTCCGCGTGTTTGATGACCACTCTGTGTTTGCTTACACGCGAGGCTCTGAAATATACCTCCATGCCGTCAGTTGCCCCTCGCGCGAGTTTACCGATCCTCTACTACAATATGGCACTCACGGTCGCGAGATAAGGGGCATGGAGACGTGCCCAACCAACGGGTTATTGATCGCGACGGCGTCTGAAGACACTACGGTAGCCCTTGGCTGGATTGCACACGACTATACGGTGCTGGAGCCCCAGCTTACCATCACTGATGGCCATATCAGTGGCGTTCAGTGCTTGCATTGGCATCCTGATGGCAACCGACTTTTCACCGGCGCCGGTAAAGGCGAGCTCGTGATGTGGGCAGTTCAAAGTGAAGGCCGGCAGATTTTCGCGAGTGAAATCAGTCGCATGCCTGTGAGGCATACAGAACAGCAAGAATTGCGAATCATGAATGTCTCCTTTCATGGTGACGAATATGTCGCGGTTGCATACTCTGATTCCTCTTTCCGTATATGGCGCGTCCAGGGGCTTACTTGGACTCTAATATTGGAAAGCAAGTACCGCCAATGCTGTCTCCTTAACATCGACTTTGTCGATGTGTATGGTTCGCTGTGGCTGTTGATCAGCTCAACAGATGGGCATTTAGTTGGTTACGAAGTTCAAGAGAACGGCATATTCCGCGAATCTGTGAAACCTGCGTTCACATACAAGATCCACCAGTCTAGCGTACGCTGTAGTGCAATTGTGTTTAAAAACGGCACACTTTTCCACTACTCAGGTGGTGATGATAACGCACTTCGCGGCATCTCTATAGACGCTTCGCTTAGCATCAATGAAGAGTTCGCCATTGAAGGTGTGCATGCCTCGGCCATTACGGGCATTGAAGCTAAAGACGGCTATCTAGTGACTGTTGGGTCAGATCAGAAAGTGGTCATCTGGACACGCAAGGGAGAATTTGTAACCTCAGCATACACGAGTGTGAGCGACTCTGGCGGTTTAATTGTACAGGACGGTCACATCATCACTTGCGGGATTGGAATTGAGTTTTTCGATTACAAGCTCGTGGAATCGTCGCATGCCAGCGTGGCTAGTCAGCAGTCTGTCAAGCGCAGCGGCGACGGGGACCTCACGTGTGTTGTCGCCAGCAGCGCTTAGGCGAGGCCGCGAGTTGCGAAATCGAGGGGAGTCCTTGTAGAATCAATTTAAGTACGAATTATGTGCTAATTAGGTGCGAAGCCGCGAAACGAGCGGCAGCGCGAGTTTGATTCGAACTTCAGCGTCAGTGCGCGTCCACAGATCTGCCATCGGCATATCAGCTGGCCGATTGCATTAATTATTTTTCCCTGCAAGACTAAGCCCCTCAGAGTAGTGTCAAAGAGTATAGAACACAACACCTTCTTCTCGAAGGCTGGCTCATGCTGGCATCTTGCCTACAGGCAGTCCTTGTTCGCGACACCGAATGAACGGTGACACATTTCCTGCTACGTTTGGCATCGACAAGCAATAGAAGACCTAGAAGTACGCCTACGGGTGCAATTGTCGGTTAGTGGCATGGCGGAAAATGCCCACTTCAAACCAATCCACATATCGTGAACTCCTTAAAAATAATTAAATAATGTGTACAAGTCGCCTACAGTTACTTCTCTAAAAATATTCCTGCTCAAAAGATCGGTACGGATTATACTCCCGCTACCGGAGACGCTGAAAATATTCTCGAACATAGCATGGCACTATACCAATTGCGATCTCCATGGCCCCTCTTTCTGCCTCTTTTGGACTGTTCTCGCCCAGCCATTCGAACCCAACTTCAATTTACTCGTTGTTGCGACCATCGATTATACTTACTACGAACGCGCGTCGATTATCTTGCGGGTAAGGGGATTGGTGCATGGCCCATTTCACTGCGCTCTACAAGGAATTTCGCAGCAAAACATGGCACCTAAGGAGCCAGAAAGTACTAAATCTATATCTGCTACTCCTGAGAATCAGGAAAAGCAGCAAACTGTTCATAAATTGGGCGATGTCCTGATTTGAGATAAGATAGACAAACCCTAACAAATCTGGCGATAGTATGCAAG
>JAJMCC010000105.1:0-10618 GCA_030584945.1 Starmerella roubikii | reverse complement strand
ATTCATCGTCACCTTTGATGCGTTGGCGCATGGCCTTAATCGAATTGAACGCCGCCTGTAGAACGAGTGCCTCGAGTTCGTCAAGATGAGCGAGGCTGAAGTCGCCAGATCGTGCATGGGCAACCTACGTTAGGTTCAGCTCATGGCGCGTCGAGATCAAATCATCGAACACGGGAATCCCACCCTTCCAGTACTGTTGCACCAGTGCAATTGCAAGCCAGACACGAGGCCGCGACAGAAGTTGGCGCAGCGACTTTTGTTCACAAAGCTCCCAGATATTAAGACCTCGCAGGCACTGTAACTTGAGCACAAGTTGCTCGATTTGGTATGCCACGTTCACGACAATATGTGCCGGATATTACTCTCGCGACGTCTGGGGCGTAACGTGAGCGGGGACGACTCGGCTGCTGTTGCGTGGTGGCTGTACTTGCAAATTTACAATTTCTACTACATAGATTAGTCCGCAGCTGTCGAGGGTCGACTAATCCTGGAACTTGTAGCTTCCAGAGGCATTAGAGATGATGGAGCCGCCCCGGTAGCTGCCCCTCTTCATTTTGTTCTTGTTCTTCGTGAAGTCCTTTCCACGGACCTTGCGCAGCCGCTCGTTGGCTTGCTCACCCCAGTTCCCGGCCGCTCCCTGGTACGTGTTGTCTCGGAGCGCTGCGTTCTCGAAACTGACTTTGGACCGGTCGACGCGCGAGAAGTACTTGCGTTTGCCGTCGTCGCCTTCAGTATAGCCCGTCGTCGTCGTTTCCTTAACAGGGCCGTTTATGGTGTCTACGATTTTCTCTTCAACGACTTCTTTCGCCGATGGCTTTGACGACGAGTTGTCAGAGGAGTCTGAGTCCGATGAGTCCGATGAGTCCGATGAGTCCGATGAGTCCGATGAGTCCGATGAGTCCGATGAGTCCGATGAGTCCGATGAGTCCGATGAGGAATCCGATGAGGGCGATTTGTTTTCAATGGATGATGCTTTCTTGTCTTCAGAGTCCGAGTCCGAGCTGTCGTCCGAATCCGAGCTGTCACTCGAGTCCGAGCTGTCACTCGAGTCCGAACTGTCACTCGAGTCCGAACTGTCACTCGAGTCCGAGTCCGAATCTGAGGAGTCCGAATCCGAGGAGTCCGAATCCGAGCTGTCGTCAGAGCTATCGCCCGAGGCCGAATCCGAGCTGTCGTCCGAGGAGTCGTCCGCGTTTGCAGCCTTTTTCTCATCAGGCGTCTTCTTCTCTTCGTCGCTGTCAGAACTATCAGAATCTGAGGAGCTCTCCGATTTTGAGGAGCTATCCGAGTCCGAGCCTCTCGACTCTGGGGAGTCACCCGAGTCTGAGGAGTCATCCGAGTCTGAGGAGCTGTCCGACTCCGACGAACTGTCAGAAGCCGACGAGCTGTCAGACGCCGACGAATTCTGCTGGCTCTCGGAGTCGTCGCTCGACTTTTCAGCCTCAGTGTTCTTGAAACGCTTTGCCAAAGAGTCAGCAAGCTCCTCGTCGTACTCTAAATCGCCATAGGCTCTTTTCAATGCCTTAGCAGGCTGCTCAAGACCTTTCGCCTTCAAATACGAGCCAATTTCCTGCAGGATGCGACGATTGGGTTCCGACATTTGCCAAAATATTTTTTTTTCCAAGAAAACTGCGCTTCCAAGGGTTTGTGATTAGCAGGCAGCGAACCCAGTGAAAAATCTACAGAGCGGGCATCAACGTCAGTGCGGAATCTCAATTGCAGCGGCAAGAACTCAACGGAAGCGCTAGGCTTTCCCCATTTAGTTAGAAAGTCTATTTTGCGTGGAAATGGAGTAAACGCGCAAACTGAGACTCCTCAAAAGCACTTAATATCCATAATCTCAATTACATATTTGCTTCGGTATTTAGCCGACCACAGTCCCCCCAATATACTCGTCATGCTCGTTTTGCTGGCGAGCTTCTACCGTATTTCAACCACGATCAGTCTGTCTGGGGCAAGGTGATGTCGCGAGTAGTCTACGTCGGGCACGTCCCGTTCGACCTCACAGAGGAGCAGATCGAGGACATCTTCCGGTCGGCCGGGCCTGTGGAGCAAACACGGCTTGTGTTCGACCGGGCGACCGGCAAGTCGAAGGGCTTCGCGTTTGTGCAGTACTACGAGCCCGAGTCGGCGGCGAGTGCCGTACGCAACCTAGACAACTATAAGGTCGGCGGCCTTCACTTGAAAGTGAACTACTCCTCAGGAAAGTTCCCTGGGAACGCACCCGGGTCGTCGCGCCGCCAGGGCAGCGCTCCTGAAGACGACGGCGGCGTAGTGCCCGAGATAGTCAGCATTGTGTCTGGCCTGCCGCAGCAGCAGAAAGTAGAGCTGTTGCAGAACCTGAAAGCGGCCGTTGAGCGGGACCGCACCGGCGTGCAGCACATGCTCGACGAGAACCCGCAACTAGCATACGCAATTGTCCAAGGCATGTTCGAGCTCGGGAAGATCGACGGCCAGGCCGCCGCATCACTCATAGTCGAGTCGCCGAGCAGCAGTCGACAGCAGACGCCGAAGGCGAAGATGGCCCCAGAGCAGATGCAGATGTACCAGCAGATCATGTCGCTCACGCCGGAGCAGCTGAACGCGCTGCCGCCGGAGCAGCGACAGATCGCGCTGGATGTGCGTGCTCAAATGGGCCAGATGTAGTGAAGTGCTGTTATACATAGCTAATTATGAGTAATGTTCTTGCTAGGAGCAGAGGTTCCCGTCACGTACTCTAAGACCTACTTACTTAGAGTAGGCATGAGACAGGTCGGCTATTTAGAGGTCCGGACCACAACTGCTAGCAATGGGAAGGCAATTGACTAAATAGCGACCGTTGCACACTATATATGTTTCGCACAATTACAATTACGAATTCATACACACACACACACACACACACACACACACACACACACACTACGAGTTCAATCACAATGACCAATTCCCCGAAACAATCCCACTTCCCTACTGTACGTCTTGCTCGCCCTCCACCAACAAGCTCAACTACGCGTTGTGGCCGGAAAAACATCCAGCATCATTCTATCACATGCAGATCACGGCGCAGGCCCTCCACATGCGCGAATCACATGGCTTGTAGAGACGCACTGGCACAAGAGCAGTCGCGCTTTTTGCACAGACACGACGGCTTAGACATGTGGTGAATGCGAAGCGGCGACGCGCGCTGCCGCTGCGGTGCCGGGCGTAAACATACGCGCATGTGTGACGCTGCGATGCCGGCGGTGGCCCACGTGACATTGTGCGATCGCAGGCATCCTGGCCCTTAGATTTTTCATTGATAGCTGCCTTTTTTATAAATATTTTTTTTTGAATCCACCTCGCTCAATGCCCGACACGTATCTTTTCACCTCCGAGTCTGTGGGCGAAGGCCACCCGGACAAGATCTGCGATCAGATCAGCGATGCGATCCTCGACGCGTGCCTCGCCGAGGACCCGCTATCGAAGGTCGCTTGTGAGACCGCGAGCAAGACCGGCATGATCATGGTTTTTGGCGAGATCACCACGCGCGCGCACCTCGACTACCAGAAGATCATCCGCGACACGGTCCGGCACATCGGCTACGACGACAGCGCGAAGGGCTTCGACTACAAGACGTGCAACGTGCTTGTTGCCATCGAGCAGCAGTCGCCGGATATCGCGCAGGGCCTGCACTACGAGGAGGCGCTCGACAAGCTCGGCGCCGGCGACCAGGGCATCATGTTTGGCTACGCGACGGACGAGACGCCCGAGCTTTTGCCGCTCACTGTTCTGCTGAGCCACAAGCTGAACAAGGCGTTGGCGGACGCGCGCCGCAGCGGCGAGCTTGCGTGGCTGCGCCCGGACACGAAGACGCAGGTCACTATCGAGTACGAGAACGTCGAGGGCGCGCCGAAGCCGCGCCGCGTCGACACCGTCGTGGTGTCGGCGCAGCACGCGGAGGAGATCAGCACCGAGGACCTGCGCACGGAGATCACGGAGAAGATCGTGAAGCGCGTCATTCCGGCGCACCTGCTCGACGCCAAAACGAAATACCACATCCAGCCCTCGGGCCGGTTTGTCATTGGTGGCCCGCAGGGCGACGCCGGCTTGACGGGCCGTAAAATCATCGTCGACACCTACGGCGGCTGGGGCGCGCACGGCGGCGGCGCGTTCAGCGGCAAGGACTTCAGCAAGGTCGACCGCTCCGCGGCCTACGCGGCGCGCTGGGTCGCGAAGTCGCTCGTCAACGCCGGGCTCGCGCACCGCGTCCTCGTGCAGTTCTCGTACGCGATCGGCGTCGCGGAGCCGCTCTCGATCTTCGTCGAGAGCTACGGCACGTCGAAGCTCAGCGAGCGCGAGCTCGTCGACGTCGTGCGCAAGAACTTCGATCTGCGCCCCGGCGTCATCGTGCGCGAGCTCGAGCTCGCGCGCCCGATCTACTTCAAGACGGCGAGCTACGGCCACTTCACGAACCAGGAGAACCCCTGGGAGAAGCCGAAGCAGCTCAAACTTTAAATTCGCTACGTAATATGGGCGCCGCGTCGGTGCAGTGTAGAGTGATTTTAATGACAGTTTAGTGTTCGTGGATAGTTTGGACTTGTGGGTGGTGCTTCGCTGGTGGGCCGTTTATGGTGATGCGGCTTTTGCAGCTAACGATTCTATTACGGATGTGCCAGAGCAGAACCACTGAGCAAGGCGCATGAGCTTATCCGCTCTACTCTCAAGTCTACGTCATTGCACAATTAAGTCTACGTCACTCAACTCCACTCTTAAGTCTACATCACCGCACAATTAAGTCTACCTCACGCCGCTCTTAAGTCCTCGCCACTCGTAACTCTACGTGACTCAACAATAAAGTCTACGCCACTCCACAATTAAGTCACCGCCACTCCACAATTAAGTCTACGTCACTCCACAATTAAGTCTACGTCATTCCACTCTTAACTCTACGTACTCACTCGTCACTCGATTCCTCGCTCACTCTCTGGACTGTTGACACACCTTGCTTGCGCTCGGTCTCCTCACTCGTCTTCTCACTCTCATGATGGCCGTGCAGGTGGAACCGAATCGCGCCGTTCTTCAGATCGTTCGCGTCCTCGCCGTCCTGGATAAAGATCCAGTCGTCGATTATCGGGCCCCACCTGTGGAGCCGCACGTACTCATACCACGGCTTTTTGAGCACAAACAGCCACTCGTCGTGAGTCTTCACAAACTCGTCATCCGTATGAAACACTGCGAAAAACTTGCGATGCTTAATCCCAAGCACAATGCCCCGAAGCACGAGGGACACCAGTGAGCCGATCACACAGCACACCGGCGCCGCCACAAACGCTCCGAACGCACTCCAATCGTCGCCATAGATCCCGTTCGTCATAACCAGAAGCGCACCACCGAACGCCGCCGAGTGGCCGTAAATAGTGCCGAATATAAACACGCCTAAAATGCCGCCAATGATGCCCAACACAATCTCGAAGCCGGTCAGGAAGTAGAACTTGCTGCTCAACCCGAGCATCATCACAGGAACAACACAGGAAGACAGGACGTCCACAATGAGATAGATGTTCAGCACATTGACGGATTTCAGTGCGACAATAATACACGGCACCAGAATTATAATCGTGAGCGCTCGCACCCACCAAATACGCACACGGTTGCGGCAGAAGTCATTCGAAATCGTGGAAACCATCGCGCTTTGATAGGAGTCGAACGCACAACTCGAAAGAACCGTGCAGAATACAAGGATGAACCCAGAAATCCACGACGGCAGCGAGCGCATCAGCAAAAAGAACGCTGCTTGCGAGTCGTCGCCGAAATCGGGATCGCTCGGGTCCAACACATGCGACCAAACGGCCAAAAGACCCGTGACTCCGAGCAGCGACATGACGCAGAATATCACCACCGACGACGTCCCGACAGCGATATACAGATCGCGATTCGAGCGCGCCGCAAACGTCCGCAACCAGAACCCCGCCATAAAGCAATCATTCGTGACCAGAGCTATGGTCAATATGTAAACCAACTTCCACCCCAGAGTATTCTCCAACAGCAGCCGGCTGGGACCCACAGCTTGCTTGTCTATATGGACAGTGCAACCAACTGCGATCGTGCAGAGCACGACGAGCGACAGGAAAATCAGCACTTGGATGTTGTCCGTCAAAAAGCTCACGTAGAACCCACCAAGGGACGTGTAGATGGACACGATAACAGCCTCGACAATCAGCACGGGAAGACCCGGGACACCCGTCAGGGTCTCAACACAGCTCTTCAGACTGGCCAGCTCACTGACCATTGTCAAGAAAATCGTGACAATCGTACAGCAGCTGATCATCAATGCCGCGACTTGGCCGTATCGATGCCGGATCCACTCGGTCAGCACAAACGCTTCGGGAAGCTGCTTGCGAATAATCGGGCCCAACGCGCCAAACATTAGAAGAGGCACCGCACAGGCCAGTGCGTAGACAAACAATCCATGGAGACCCGCTTGTGCAGCAATCTGGGGGAAGGTCGAGATGATTCCCACTCCCAATCCTAAATTTCATGTTAGTATTTGATCCCATTCTGAATACTGTCCTCACGCAAGTATTAACTTGATCTAGTCCGAACGGTATTTCTCAGCCTCTTGCGAAGCACCCGCCGTATTCAGATTTTACTTACCAGAAGCCACAAAGTTCAAACTCAGGGGAAGACCCCGTTTCTTGCCGTTCGCAGAAAGAAACTCTGCCTTGTTCGTACCCAGGTAAACAGCGGTCAGCCCAATAATGAGCACACCGGCGTATCCTGTGTAGATGCAGGCGTTTGAAGCGTGATCAGAAATGTAACCCATGCGGAATTAGTCGGGTAACTGTCACTTTTATATTTCCACCGGTGGGCTGTAGGGTAAGCTGCCCGGACTTACTCGGATACTTGCCGAGTATTATCGCAGGCGAAGGAAATTTGGGAGATATTATCAAGCTGGGACACCAGCGAAGTGTATGTTCCGACGCAGGCATTTATTTGAGGTGTCCAATCAAGGATTTTGAGCAGATGTTTTTTACATCTTCAGGACCAGTTCAAGAGGGCACGTGAACTTCGTCAAAAGCATCGATAAGGCGGCGGCTACCCGGTGCTCAGGGCACTACGGGTTTCGACAGTGCGCAACTCAAGAGCTGAGGATCCAATTGCGTGCTCAACATTATCTATGTACATTACTTCTTTCTCGTCAGAATCGAGTGCGTCAGCGACTGCAGTCCCTCGCGCGCCTTGGAGTCCGGCAGTTTGTCGAGCTCGGCAAGCGCCGCGTTGTGGTAATGGACTGCGAGATCCCGCGTTTTCTCGACGCCGTTAGCCCTCGCGACGAGCTCGCGCGCGAGCTCGACGTCGCCCTCGACCTTGAACTGGCGCTGGATCAGCGCGCCGAGCTCCGGGAACTGCTCCCAGGCATACAGCACAGGCGCCGTTGCGAGGCCGAGCTTGAGGTCGGCGCCCGAGGGCTTGCCGAGCTGCTCGTCGTCGGCGGCCGTGTAGTCGAGCATGTCGTCAACGATTTGGAAACAGAGCCCCAAATTGCGGCCGAACTGGTAGCAGCACTCGACGAGCGAGCGGTCGACGCCCGCGAGCACGGCCGTCGCCCTACAGCTTTTCGACATGAGAGAAGCGGTTTTAAGGTAGGTTTTGTGGATGTAGTATTCGAAGCTCGCGCGCGTCGCGTGCAGGCTCGACGATTTCGCCGTGTTTTTCAGCTGCATGAACTCGCCCTCGACGAGGTTCGCGATGGTCGTCGAAAGCAGCTCAATGACCTCGGCGTTGCGCAGCCTCGCGATCGCGACGGACGCGCGGCCGAGCATGAAGTCTCCGGCGAGAATCGCCATTTTGTTGCCGAACGCGTAGTTGCCGCTCGGCCGCGACCGGCGCTCAGCAGAGTTGTCGATGACGTCGTCGTGAAGCAGCGACGCCGTGTGGATCATCTCGACTATCTCGGCGAGCCGCCGCTGCTTCGGCAGCACGCCCTCGATCTCGGCCGGAAACGGGTCCTGCGGCCGGCTCAAAGGATTCAGCACGAGCCCCGGGTTTATACCGTGCAGAATCGCCAGCGGAGAGAGCGGATCGTTCAGGCTGTCGCGGTCGTGGCGGCTCGCGTTCACGTCAGACGTGTCCGGCCCGGTCGACCTCTGTTCCTGCGGAACCTCCGACAGAGCCTTTGAGAGAAGGAGAACAATCAGAGGCCTTACATGCTTGCCTTCTGATTCGAAATAGTACATGGCCACTTTATTCAGCGTTGGGTGGCCCGAGCCGAGCAGCGATCCGATGTTTCTCGCGAGATTCGACATCTCGTTGCTCACAATGGAGAACGGGTCGGACAGCGGCTTCACAGGACGCACCAGCTCCGCGTACCGCTGGATATTTTGCGCCAGGGCATCCGGCGAAGCTTTTTCGCCAACAACACGCCGAAAAAGACCGGCCAGCAGGGATCTCGGAGCAGAACCTCGCATGAAAAGTGGGAAAAGGGTTTGGCGTCCGCGTATATGCTGGCGTGGGCCACTACCTCCATGGAACGCATGGAAACATTCTGTACAGGCTTTTAGTATTGTAGAGGCCCTTTCAATCTGGCGGGAGCCGCATTCGCGGGTCGCGGGTGGAAGGGCAGGTCGCGTCCGCGGCCGTTAATATTATTGAAAGTTTGGGCCAGTTTTTGGCAAAGTTCTTGAAATCGCTGATTGAGGACGAACTTTCATTCGCCATGGGTGCCGAGCTTGAGGCCCACAAGGCTGAACTGCTCCGGCCGAAATCAGTTCTCAAAATTGAGCAGGACCGCCGCCAAGCCAAGCAAAATCCCGCTCGGCGAAGAGGACACCCAAGTGAACATGAAGCTCGCCGAGAGCCCAATGAAGCCATAAGGCCCGCAAAGCCAGAAGAAGGTCGCGCAAAATATAAAACAGACCTGTCGCCGAGCTTTACAAGAGACCCGTCGAGTCGAACAGTGGGCCAACCAGGCCGACCACGATCTCATGTAGGAGGTTGAGGCCGGTTGGGGATGCCTAGATACAGAGATAGAGCATAGTCGGGATTACCGAGATTGTGCCGAACGCATGAGCTTTGTGAAAAGACGTGGGATGCCATTCCATGTCTTTCATCGAGGAATTGATAACGCGCATACCAATTCTTCTTGGGAGCCTTTGCCTTTGTGTAGGTGCCCACTTTGAATCTGCTCGTGAGCTTTCCAGCAGAGGACAGCAAGGTCTGTCTCAGTGTGTCTGATTGTATGTCATTTGTGATTTACAAAATGGGCGAGAAGCAAGACTGTGCCTGGCCTATTCTCCAGATGCTATCTTATCAATTAGGGTGAACCCTGCGAATGACGAAGAGCAAACGAGCTGGCTTAAGTGAATATGAAACGGTCCGAAAAACGATGCAGTAGTGCAAATTGCAAGAGCCACACACCGTGAGCTGTATACCGTTGTCTGTATACCATTGTCTGCATACCATTGTAATCGCTCATAGTATCAAGGGCCCAAGAGCCCACATAAAAAAGCCAACCAAGGCGCAAAGTTGAGATAAGATCCATTGATGAACGCTACTGAATGCCCATAACCTCGCGATAAGCCCGCAAAACTGCAGAACAGCACCCCAGTTACCCGAGTTACTTGATTTACTTCCTATCCCCAACAAGGAACGACTCTACTAGCAACTCTGTCTCAATGCCGCGAACCCAATGTGTTCTCCTTACTCTCGACTGGCTAACTACTTCCGGGCCTCTGCCATCGTCATCTCCGTCGAGGCTCGTTCGTGAGTGGAACGTAGTAGGGTTTTTCATGGATCCGAGCTGGCTCGACAGTCTCCAGAAAAACCTCGTCGTGTGCGCGCTGCAGCGGCTGGACCGCCTTCCGCGCCACATCGGGATCATCATGGACGGAAATAGGCGATTTGCGCGACACCGTGGCACGGACAGACATACGGGACACACTTCCGGGTTTGAAACAATGAGCCGCGTGCTTGCTACTGCGTACTCAGCGGGCATCAACGAGGTGTCGGTTTACGCCTTCAGCATCGAGAATTTTAGCCGGTCGAGGGAGGAGGTCGCCGACCTAATGGACATCGCCCGAACACGGCTTATCGAGCTCGTGGCGCACTCGGGGATCGCCCAAGAGTACGGCGTCCGCATTCGGGTTGTCGGAGACCTTTCTCTGCTTCCGCAGGATGTCCAGGAACTTGCAGAGCGTATTTCAACCGAGACAGCCACAAACCGCCGAGCAACGCTGAACCTCTGCATGCCGTACACTTCGCGCGACGACATGGCGTTTGCCATACGGAATGCGGCGCAGAATGGCGGAAAAGTCTCTGTGGAGGACATCTCGAAAAACTTGCGCACGGCAGGAAGCCTGCCTCTCGACCTGTTGATCAGGACGAGCGGCACGCAGCGGTTGAGCGACTTCCTGCTGTGGGAGATCACCGAGCATACATACATAGACTTCGTGCGGGTGCTGTGGCCCGAATACACGCCGTGGCAGCTGCTGCTCAGCGTGCTGAAGTGGTGGAACCGCTGCCCGCGGTAAGGCCACAACTCGCCGGAACAGCCGCGATTCGCCGGCGACAGCCGAGGCGCCCTGCATTAACTCGCATAAAAGACCAGCCCGCGCATTTGGCAGCCACCTACGCCGCACTTATGGCGCTCGCCCACACG
>JAJMCC010000104.1:0-10671 GCA_030584945.1 Starmerella roubikii | reverse complement strand
GAAAAAGTTCACATGATGCCAGTACGTTGAGCTCCTTACATGGGAGGGATCTCAAGATTGGCGCCGTATCGCGGCTAGTATGCTACGCAGATTTTATGTTGGTCAGAGCCAATACAATCCAGTTAATTCAGGTTCTGTATGGCAGACCAGCTCGCCGCAGACAACTCGCCGCAGTGGAATTCACCAAACGTTAGCCAACTCGCCGCAGTCGGATTCACCAAGCGCAATTCGCCGCAGGCCAACTCCAAACGTAGACCAATCCGAAACGCCAAATGTGCCGCAATTCGTATCCATTTATTATTCGTCTAATCTATGTAATATCACTCAATATCAATACCGCCATGGTTTTATAATTTACATTCCGTACATCGCCGACCATTACGAGGCGACGGTCTTTATGCGCTCTATCTAGTAGATGCTTATGCCGCAGAATTAAGTCGCTGGCCGATACGTGTGCTTAGCTCGCCGGCTGGCGTAGCACATACGAATAGACTCGACCGCATCAGTGCTCCATATTGGGGTCGACCTTCAGCAAGCAAAATTGTACCTTAGGAACGAACTCAGGCATGGCTCGACAAAACGAGCCGAAATAAATTTTAGTGAGACTAGTAACAGCCACTATTTTTGTTTATACATTGAATTTGAATTTGCATACATTAGTCTTCGAGGAAAGGCTCTATTTAACCATTTACTGAACGGGAAAACACCTAGCCTACCTAGCCCTTAGTATACAAGTCTCTGAAGTCTTCTCGTGAATAAGACAGCTCAATGACGAGCAGAACTCACTTTTAAAGAGCTCTTGTCGTTTAGATAGTGCTTCTTTATTTGGAGCCAAAATACTTCGCAGTTGCGTTGGGTAGAAGCGATGTAAATGAGCAGCATGGCAAGGGTAATGTGCGTTGAGGCACCGCGTACTTCGCACCGTGTAAAAAAAAGAACATATAAGGAGCGGGGAATTTCTTGCGCACACATGTCTGAATTTTTCCTCCTGCCTGTCACCACTGCGAAAACCACGGATTCGCTGACCCCAACAACGAGCCAAGTCTCTGTGCTCCCGAAACCAAGCAAGAACTCGAGCCGCTTTGCGAAAAAGCTGAAGAAACTCTTCAGCTGAGCCGTCTGTTAATTTATTTTATTTATTCTATTAATACTATTGTTAGAGCTTGCTGCTGTGCTCCGAAGCAAACTAAACACTAACGTCCACACTGAACAACTAGGACATCTGGAGGCGCTCACACTCACAAATGGTTACGGAGCTGATTTCAGAACCAATTGGCGAAAATACGGCCTCATCGCCGTCCTCAGTCGTCCTTAGTCGTCCTTAGTCGTCCGTAATGATCTATTCTTACTATATACTGAAGGATCGGCGCCACTGCCCAAAATGTGACGCGGATCCGCTGTAATTAATTTAGGTATGAAGGATTACTCCTTCGTGATCTCCTCCCAGTTGTCGATAATGCGCTTGCACTCGGCACTTCCCGTGAGGTCGTATACTTCCTGGAAGTACTCCTTCGTGACTTCGAACGGCTTCGCAGTCAGGTTCGGGATGTACTTGCCCTTGAGGCTCGCCGGCTTCACGGCGTCCTTCGCCACGCGCTTGATGAGGAAGTTCTTGAACGGCTTCACGCCCGAGCGCAGGTACGACGAGTGGAAAGGCACGCTGATTCCCGGCAACGGGATGACCGCGAACCCGCGCTCGAGCGTGATCGGCTGCGGCTTCGCCTCGGCCGCCTCGGCGGACTCGGCAATCAGCTTCGTGGCCGTCGCCTCGTCGACGACGGACAGGTTTTGGATCTTGTTGATCTTCAGCAGGTTCAGGACCGTGGTCAACGTGTCCAAGGCGCGCAGGTCGCCGGCGGCGACGTACTGCTGATTACGGACGTTGTAGTTCACGATCTCGAGCAGCCAGCCCGTCTGCTTCGCGACCTCGCTGACGACGAGCTTCAGGTCGTCCTGGCTGAACTTCGCGCTGATGCGGCTCGGGTTCACGGCGCACATGCCGTAGTTCGAGCGGCCCTGCGCGTCGCGCGGCACGGCGACCTGCATCGTCATGCCGCGGTAGAAAACAACGTCGACAAGCGACTCGACGGGCATGACGTCGGCCATGGCCGTCAGCGCCGAGTACTCACCGAGCGAGTGGCCGGCGAACGCCGCCGTGTCGAGGTCAACCAAGCCGCGGCTCTTCATGTCCTCGAACGCGGCCTTCTCCATGAGGGTCAGCGCCGGCTGCGTGAACTGCGTCATCGCGAGCACGCCGTTCGGCGAGTTGAACACGTACTGCGACGTCTCGGGGCCGATGTCCGGGAAAATCGGCTCGGCCTTGAGCTCGCCCGCGTCGGTCAGTGTCTCGAACATCATCGACCGGTAGTTCTCGCGGATGCGCGCACCGGCGTCGCCGCCGAAGTGGACGGTCAGCGTCTTCGGGTTGTTGCGCACGATGTCCAGGATCGAGATGCCGTACGACGCGACGAAGTGGCGGTCGGCGCGGTCCCAAACGGCGCGCGCGACGGCCGACGACGCGTACAGGTCCATACCCATACCCTGTTCCTGCGACCCTTGCCCTGTGAAGACGTAGGTGCTCTTTGGCTGCTCGACCTCAGCGCGGCCGCTGAGCACGAGCTCGCCCTGCGCGTCGGTTGTGCGCACGTTGACGATCTTGCGGCCGTTGATCATGCCGATGTGCTCGAGGCTCGTCTTGAGCTCGGAGTTCGGCAGCACCATGCCGACAAAGTCGCAGGAGAACGCGCGCATGCGCGCGCCTTCGTTGCTCGCCGCCCACATTTCGACCTGCGCGCGCACGGCCGCGGAAGTGTACATGCCGTGCGTGATCGTGCCGGGCAGGCCCGCGTACTGCGAGAACACGCGCGACACGTGGATCGGGTTGTAGTCGCCGGACACCTCGGCGTAGAGCTCGTTCGACACGGGCGAGTGCGTGACGAGGTTGTCCGCAAGCACGATCGGCTGCTCGAACAGCACGGGCTGCTCGATGCTCGTGCCCTTGCGCGCGAGGAAGTCGACGACGGGGTTGCCGAACGAGTGGCCCGCCGTGTACTCGACCTTGCCGATGGGCAGGATCTGCTTCGTGGGCAGAACGTGCTCGACGACGCCGGTTGTCGAGATCTCGGCGAACGACTTCGGCGTCTGCTGGCGCACGCGCGAGCGGCACCGCACCGTCAGCGTCTTGCCGACGAGCGAGTCCATGGTCACGCCCTCCTGCGGGTGGAACCACTCCTTCGCGAAGAGCACGGCGGCGTCGCGCGGTGCGGCGATGCGCAGCTCGACGGGCGTCTCGTCGTCGATGGCGAACGTCTGCGCGAAGTCCGTGAACGCGCCGCGGTACAGGAACTGCGACGAGACGTCGACAACGGCCTCGGCGGCGCCGCGGTAGAGCGTGCCCTTCACCTCGACGATCTTGCCCGCCGGCGTGATGGACACGCGCTTGATCGCGGCCTCGCAGCGCACGTCGTCACCGGCGCGCAGCGGCTGCGCGCCGGGCCGCATCGTGAACTGGTTCGACAGGTGCACGAGCTTCAGCAGGTCGCCGTCGATCGCGTCCGGGAAGATCGCGCGCGTGATCGCGCGCCAGCCCACAACGATGGCGAAGTCGAGCGGCGCGATCTCGCCGTGGACGTGCGCCTCGCCCTTGTTGCCGACGGCGTGCACGAACTCCTGCACGGCGCGCTTGTCCACAACGACGGCGCGGTCCGTCCAGGTGCCGTCGATGGCCGGCGGGTCGAACGCGTCGGTGCCGAACCACACGCGCCAGTAGAACTCCTTGATGCGGCGGTTGCGGCCCTCCATGACCTCCAAGACGGGCAGCTCGCCGCGCACGAGCGGCTGGTAGATGTACTGCAGCTGCAGGGCCTCGGGGCGGCGCGTCGCCGTGCGGTGCTCCCACAGCCTCACGGCGATGTCGCGGTTGTTCGTGCACTCCGCATCGAACGTCACGCGGCCGTCCTCAGTGAGCTTGATCGACGTCGGCGTGACCTCGACCGTCGAGCGCGGCGCCGGCGCGAGCACGCGGCGCAGCGCGTTGTCGACGTGCACCGTCTCGCCGTTGCGCGTCTGCATGATCTGCGGGCTCATCAGCAGGGCGTAGCGCCAGTTCTGCGTCGCGCCGGCGATCTCCTCGAGCCACGCCGCCGGCGTCGTGGTTGCCGAAGGCGAGGCCGTGAAGCTCTCCTCCGTGCGGCCGCGCGTCGGCTGCGGCAGCGAGAGCGCCTCGACGGCCGGCACGTTCGCGACGTCGCCGCCGTACTTCTCGGCGAGCAGCTTCGCGACGTGGCCCTCGTGGATCCGCGTCAGAATCTCGCCGACGCCCTCGTCGGCCTTCGTCGAGTACTGCGCGGCCACGGGGCCGTGCAGAATACAGGTGCGGCCGACGTCGCCGCCGACGGCCGCGAGGTCCTCGGACTGCCACAGCGAGTCCTTCTTGAACCAGAACTCGAAATTCTCGTCGAGCGCCGGCACAAACGGCACGGGCTTGTGGTTGCGCATGAGACAGAGCTCGAGGAAGTAGTCCTTGTCGTGGCCGCTGACGATCTGCGTCTCGGCGGCCGGGTACGCGGCGACGAGCTCAGCTACAAACTCGTACGGCGTGTTGAGCTGCGAGTTCGACTGCAGCACGGCGCTGCGCTGCTCGCCAGCCAGCCGCTCCTCGGTGCGGCGCACAAACAGCGCCGTCATGTCGCGCAGTGACAGGTCGATCCAGCGCGCCTCCGCGGCGACGTACTGCGTCTCGACAAGGCGGCGCAGGATCTGCGCGTACGTGAGGTCCGCGAGCTCGACGCACTTGCCGTTCGCCGTCGCGAACCACGGCTTCTGGAAGTCCGCGTTCAGCCGCTGCGGCAGCGTGTCGCGCTGCGCCTGCAGCGCGGCGAGCCGCTTCGGGCCGCGCGGCACGCCGAACACGGACGTGTCGAGCTCCTTCCACAGCTTGACGCCGCGCGTCGCGAGCTTGTGGATCGGCTCGCCCATCTCGCTGAGCACGGTCAGCACGCCGCCGCCGCCGCGCGTCGTGTACGTCTGCTCCCACTCGCTGTCCGGAACACCCGGGGTGTTGACGATCGCTTGCTTCGCGGCCTCCGAGGTCACGAACTCGCGCGCGACCATGACGCGGCTGCCGAACAGGAAGCCGTCGAACGGCATCGGCGGCACGTCGTAGCGGCGCGCCCACTCGCCGGTCAAGTACGGGTACGACGCCTCGGCGTCGCCGAAGCCGGACCCGGCGACGAGAATCGCGTTCCGCTGGCGGCGGATCGCCGCGTACGTCTGCAGAATCGGCGCGTGGAAGTCCTCGGCCGAGTGGTGCCCGCCGCCGCGGCCGCCAGTCCACTGGATGACCACGGGGAAGTCCGGGTTCGCCGCGGCAATGGCGACGCACTGGCGGATCGCGTCGGCCGTGCCCGGCTTGAAGCTGATGTGCTTCAAGCCAAGCGTGCGGATGTACTCGTTCGCGACCTCGATCGACGGCACGCCCGCGCCAATCGTCAGGCCGTCGAGCGGGAAGCCCTGGCTGCGCAGCGCGGCGACCATCGGAATGCACCACTGCAGCATGGCCGGGTTCACGTACAGCACGTTCAGGGTGATGCCCGCCGGTGTGAGCTTCTGGACCTCGGCGAACGCCTTGCGCAGCTGCGGCTCCATGAAGTAGCCGCCGCCGGCCATCTCGATGTGGTAGCCCGAGTTCAGCGTCGCCGCGACGACCGACGGGTGCACGGTGCACGGCGTCATGCCGGCGACCATGAGCGGCGGGCGCCCGAGCAGGCGGCTGAAGCGCGTGTCGACGACGACCTCGCCGCCGCAGCGCGCGAGCTTCGGCGCGAACTCGCGCTGCCAGTCGAGCGCGTACTGCACGGCCGCGTCGTCGCGGTCGAACAGCTCGTGCTTCGCGCCGAGCCCGCTGCCCGGGGGCACGACGAGCTCGCCCGCGGCAATCACGCGCACGCCCGAGCCCTCCTTGTTGCGCTGCGTCATCGACGCGAGGCCCGACGCGCCGCCGGGGCCGAACTCGAGGATGTGTGTTCCCTGGAACTGCGTCGCTGTTTCCCAGTTCACGGGCAGCTCCGTGATGAGCTCGACGAGCCGCGACGTTGTGTCCGCCGACTTCGCGAGGTCGTGGCCGTCGAACGTGTCGTACACGGGCACCTTGAAGCCGCTGAACTCGACGCCGCGCAGGTCCTTAACGATCTGCGCCGTCGCGGGCTTCAAGAGCTGCGAGTGGAACGGCACGGTGACTCTGAGGAACTTCGCGACGACCTTCTGCTTGCGCTGGCTGTAGGGCACGCGCGCCTCGTTCGCGTCGGGGTCGGCCTTCACGGTGCGCAGCAGCTTCGCGAGTCCGTACAAGCTCATGGGCGGGCCGCTCACGACGTAGGAGCGCGGGCCGTTCACAAGCGACAGCGCGCAGTGGCGCTCTTCGGGCAGGTACTCGTTCGTCTGCGCGACAAACTTGTCGAGCATCGCCTTCGGCAGCTCGCGGACGGCCAGCATCGGCGACGGCATGCCCTCGCCGTTGTCCTCGGTGTCGCGCAGCACGGCCGGCGCAAGGGCCGTTTCGGGGAACACCTGCTGCGACCGGAACCCGATAAAGAACAGGGATTTCACGCACTTCTGCGTCTCCGCGCGCCAGTCCTCCCACGTGTCCGCGCGCGCAATGCACGCCGCCGTCACAATACCCTGCGAGTGGCCCGTGGCGCCGGCAACGAACTGCCTGAACTCGCCCGGAGTCAGGCCGAGCACGCGGCAGCACACCTCGTAGTGCGCGAGCTGGATGGCGCCGATCAGCGGCACGCTCACGGGCGCGGCCACGAGGTAGTCGCGCGACGGCGTGCTCTCGCGGCTCGAGAGCCAGTCGACGACGTCGAGGCCGTCTGTGTACACCTTCGCCGCGTCGGGCAGCGTCGAAACGAGCTCCTGCAGCACGCGCGCGAGGTCCGTGATGAGCTCGCGCACGAGCGGCGCGTAGACGCGGTGCACGGCCCGCAGCTCCTCGAAGTACTCGTCGCTGTTGCCCTGGCCGCCGAAGATGACGTAGAGCTTCGCGGCGCCGCGCTGCACGGCGCGTAGCAGCGCCGACACGGGCACCTCGGTTTTCGCGGCCGAGCCGAGGGCCGCGCCGGACTTCGCCGCCGTCGCTGCTCGCGCGAGGTAGTACGCTCTGATGACGCTGCCTGGGTCGTCGGACTCGGCCGCCACGGTGTGGACGTCCTGGCCGGCCAAGAACGCGCGCTCGAACTCGGTCAGCACGACGGGCAGGATCTCGCTCGCGCCGTGGCTCGAGCCCTGGCCGACGAGGTACGCGAGAAACCGCGCGACGAGCTCGATGGGCTTCTCGATCACGGGCTCCTCGGCCGCGGCATTCTCTTCCGCGGGCTCGAGGCTCGCGGCGAACTGGTCGCGCAGAAACTGGGCGCTGCTCAGCAGGCTCGCAACAACAGGCACGCTGTGCTTGACGTCACCGAACGACAGCGACAGCGGGCGCAGCGGCCCTGCCGAAAGGGGGCTCGTTGTGCCGGTTGCACTCATTTGACTTTATTAGCTTGCTTCTGTAGGGGATTCCGATACCGCGAAGAAGCTGGAGGAATTAAAGAAAGAACTACTGGCGTTGGAACAACTTGGGCTATTGTTTAACACCGGCAGGTGGTTTCTTATGTGGTGAAGATCGGCTGAAATTTCAGGGATACTGATGGGGGTGTGCCCGTCCCCAACCCTGTTGGGGCTATGTTGGGGAACTCAATTTGGGCAGCCATGGACCTGCATCGACGCGGACCCGCACGAGCGTGAGTGGCTTGTTGAAGATGAGAGTGCGGGAGTGAGTCGAGTGGTATGTGTGTGACGAGCATGTAATGAATATAGAGTGAGTGTATATATTGAGTCGAATGGGAATAGTACAGTAGAGTGAGTCGAACGATATAGGGAGTCTAATTGGTATAACGAGTATAGTGAGTATAGTGACTCGACGAGGATACGAGCATAGTGAGTCCATAAGTATATACTAAGTATAGAGAGTCGCGTTAGCATAGAGTGAGTATACTCTGAGTATACTCTGAGTATAGTGAGTAGCATAAGTATGAATAAATATGTGTGAGTCTGAGCGGCATGCGAATCGAGCTGCGGCCCGCGCTTGAACTAAAATGAACAGTATGCTATATTGGATCCTCATCGAAATCGGATCCACATCGAAATCGGATCCACATCGAAATCGGATCCACATCGAAATTGAATCCACATCGAAATCGGATCCTCATCGAAATGCTTGTAATGCCGGCCCTGTCTAGCTTGTCTGCCGCTTCCTCGCCGACTCCTTCAGGTCCTCCCAGCGCGACTTCAGCTTCTTCACCTGGATCCGCAGCTTGTCGTTCTCTGCTCTCAGCTCGTCGATCTCGTTGAGCTGCGTGTCGCATTTCCGTGTTTCTTTCTGCGCCGACGTCGCGACCAACTGCTGGATGCCCGTCTTCAGAACCTCGCGCTGCGCGTTCGTCGCGCGCTCGAGCGCCAAGGCGCGGTCCGAATTGCTGAGCCCCGACGACTTCATTTCCGTGGGCAAGCGCGCCTGAACGAGCGCGTTCAGGCTCTGCTTGGCGAAGGACGGTTTGCTGACCTTCGGCTTCACTAGATAGAAGCTCTCCGACGGGCCCAAATCGGGCGTGAGCGCGGGCTGCTCGGCGGCCGGCGACGACCGCGACTTCCCGAGCTTCTCGCCCACAACCGTGTCGAATTGCTTGGCAAAGACGGCGGCGCCGCGCTGTGCGAGCGCCGTGATGGCCTCGTCGAGCTCGCCTTGCGGGTGGCTGATCTTCGTCTTCGGTTTCGCGGTTGCCTCGTTCGGCCGCGCGTATGTGGACGCCGACGGCGAGCTGAGGTGCCGTTGGACGTCGTGCTGCGCTCGGCCGCTGCCGAAGTACTCGGCCAGCTCGCGGTGCTGCTGGGCCAAAGCGCGCAAGGTTCGTGCTGACGCCGTTTCCGGCGTTTCTTTACATATTTCTTCGAATGCGTCGGCGGCGATCGAGAATTGGCGCGAGGCACCGCCGAAATCGCCGGACAGCACGGCGGCGTCTGCCAATTTCGACGCCGAGTACGCGCGGTCGAGCGGCGTTCCTTCCATAACCCACCTCGAGCACACTAGATGGATACTAGATAGGATAGTATGGAACTATAGATAGTATGCAGTATAGATACTATAGATAGTGTGCAGTATGGACTATGCGGTATGGACTATGCAGTATGACTATGCAGTATGACTATGCAGTATGGACTGTGCAGTATAGACACTCTCCTTTAGATACTATGCACTAGGTATCATACTATGCACTAGATACTACCTGCTAGATACCCACTAGATACCCACTAGATACCCACTAGATACCCACTAGATATCCACCATGCATACCGTGCTTACCGAAATGCCCATCCTCGACAATCTCAAAACATATTCAATCAGTCTCTACTTCTCTCCTAAATGCTTAAATTGTGAACGCTTCGAGTCTTAACGTCACGTTATCCCACTTAAATAGTCTCGGCGCAGCTGTACGAGAACCCGCGGAACTCTTCCTGCATGTCCGGCGTCAGCGTGCTGTTCATCGGCGTGAGCGCCGGCATCTCTGACGTGAAGCTGCGGTCGAAGTACCGCACGTCCGTCGCCGAGTGAATCTCCGGCTTGAAAGGAGGTTCGATGCGCAGGGCCAGCAAGTCATCGAAATTGATGCTGCCGAAGTAGGGGTGGCCCATGATTTCTTCGGCGCCGCGCGGCCCCGAGCCCAGCCGCTTCGCCGGGTCCCTCGTGAGCAGCTGCTGCAGAATCGACACGGAGTCGCGCGGCATGTGGATCGGGTACAGCGGCTCGTCGCTGAGAATCGCGTCGTACGTCTCGTCCTCGTCGTTGCCGAAGAACGGCGACTTGCCGAGCAGCATCTGGTACATGAGCACGCCGAGCGCCCACCAGTCGACGCTGCGGCCGTACTTCTGGTCGAGCAGGATCTCGGGCGCAATGAACTCGGGCGTGCCGCAGAAGGTGCCCGTCGTGCTGCCCGGGCCCATGTTCTCCTTGCACAGGCCGTAGTCGGCGATCTTGATGTGGCCCGACGGCGACAGCATGATATTATCGAGCTTGAGGTCGCGGTAGATGACGTCGTTGTCGTGGAAATGCTTGAGCGCGAGCAGCACCTCGGCGGCGTAGAACTGCGCGCGTTTTGCGCTGAACATCTTCTGCTGGATGTGGAACATGAGGTCGCCGCCGCTGACGTACTCCATGACGAAGTACACGCGGTTCTCCGTCTGGAAGCACGCGCTCAGGTTCACCAAAAACGGGTGCCGCTCGCGGTTCGCAATGAGGAACACGCGCTTCTCGCTGCGCGTCGACTCGACCTCGCGGTTGTCGATGATGAAGTTCTTCTTCAGGACCTTGACCGCGTACAGCTGGCCCGTGTGGTTCGACTCCGCGAGCATCACCTTGCCGAAGTTGCCCTTGCCGAGCACGGCGAGGAACGAGAAGTCGTCGAGCCCGACCTTCCGCCGGCGCCGCTTCGTCTTCGCTGGGCTCGCCGCCGGGCTCACGGACGGCGCGGACGTGGCCGCGGACGTGGCCGCGGACGCCGTGCCGGATGGCGACGAGCCGGACGACGTCGGCGCCGAGGACGTCGCGCCAGACGCGGCCGGCGCCAGCGGCGCGAC
>JAJMCC010000103.1:0-10711 GCA_030584945.1 Starmerella roubikii | reverse complement strand
GAAGGCTCTGATTAACGGCGCGCATATCCTGTGCGGCCTCGCAGTCGTTTTTCTCGACTTGGCGGAAATGCTGCTGGGCTCTGCGGGCATCCTGATCAACTCGGCGATTGTTTTGCTGGGCTTCGCTGATGTCCTGCTTGATTTGCCAAGAGTCAAGCTCGACTTGGAGGTTGTCCAGCTCAACATTGCGAGAGTCCAGCTCAACATCGCAAAAATCCAGTATTTTGCTCCTTGGGGGTTGTCCTGCTCAATTTGGCAATTGACCAGCTTGACTTGTTTGACATTTAATTCGGCTCGGAGGTTGGCCAGTTTGGCTTTGAGGATGTCAAAGTTGGCTTGGTGAGCATCCTCCTTAGCGCGCTCTATGCGAAAGAGTTTCGTCCCGTCTCTTCTAATCTTGACGGATAGAATTACCAGAAAGCAACATGCTGAGATGATGAAAAGGCTTATCGTGCCATTTGCGAGGTCTTTGCTCGATGCGTTCTCCACCATGCTTAAGGTCGCACTAGGGTGGCGCTGTAATGGCTCACCTATAATGAGCTCTCATGAGCTGCTGTAATGAACTTATCTGTAATGGGCTCACATGTTATGAGCTCCTGTAATGAGCTTATCTGTAGTGAGCTTATCTGTAATGGCTCACCTGTAATGCTCACCTGTAATGGCTCACGCGTAATGAGCTCACCTGTAAGGGCTCACCTGTAACGAAAAGCGGGTGTTTATACCCATACTGCATTAGATATTATTACAATAAATATGTGCGCCCTCTAGCGGCGCCCAGATCGCAATACATTTTATTCTTGCTCGTGCGCAGACCGGCCCGTGATGTTGGCCCACTCGCGACAGAGCAGCGCCGCCGACAAGTTCGAGCTGCTCTCGTACTTGCGAATGAACTCGTTCTCGACCTTCTCCTCGGGGTCTCTCAAGTACTTCAAAAACGCCATGACTATCGGCTTGAGGGCATGCGTGGTTAGACCGCCCGAGTAGTACTCGAAGGCCTGGTTCCAGGGCGTTGGCCGCGACACCTTTGTGAACACGCGAGCCGCGAGTTTGTGCACCCGCTCGCGGCCGTTCTGCTGGTCCTTCCAAATGGACATGAGCATCATTTTGACGGTTAGCATTGCGCCGGCCGCAACATCTGAGGGCCGGAATGCCATCAAGCGCGGCTCAAACAGGGACATCTCGAGCAAGAACTTCGCCAAAGTGCGCTCGGTCGGGTCGTAGTCGTTCGCCTTCGACACGCGGCGCAAGAAATTCAGCGGGCTCGGCATGCCTAAATCAAAATTAATGGTGACCAGCACCTTCCGCTCCATCTCTTGGATGCGAGGCACTTTGCTCCTCGCGATCTCCGCGAAATGCTCTATCGAGGGCGCAACGACCTCCTCGTACTTCGCGGCCGTGAACATGCACGTTGCCGACAGCAGCTGCATCTCCGTCATCGGAATCACGTCGGCCGGCGATTGCGCCTCTCTTAGGCTTGTGCTGATCACGCGGTCGACGAGATTGACGGCGAGGTACAAGGTCTCGCCGAGAAGCCGGAACCGCCGGTGGACGGCGACCATCCAGTTCACGAGCGTGCGCCGGTTTTGCGGCCATGTGTGGCTTATTGGCATGTCCGAGATGTACTGTGGATCGACCATGAACTTATCTTGGATCTCGTAAAGATAGCAAAAGATCTGGTCGGCGTACTCCTCGAGCATCTGCGGGTCGCGCTCGTCCTCGAGCGCGATCGCCGACTGCTCCGGCGGATCGACCGCGATTTTGTCGAGCCGCTGGATGAACGACATGTCCGCGGGCTCCGAAATAGACGTCGCGAGAGTGCTGCCCGAGAGTGACGCCCGCGTCTTTTTGTCCGCGTGCATGACCTCCATTGACACGCTGCGCGGCCGTTTCGCCATGTTCGGCGACGGCGGCGGGAGATCCGGGACAAACTTGACCTTCGTCGTGCGCTGCTGGGGCGCATTTGTGTCGACAGTCAGCCGCGACGGTGGGGGCAGCGACCTCGACGACGGCAGAGGCCGTGGCTCTGCGAGCTGCGAGGGCTTTGGAGGGGGCAGTTCATAAGTACGCAGCGGATGGTTCTGTGATCCTGCTGGCGCGACGTGCGTGCCCTTATGGAGCCGGCCGATGTTCGACAGGTCGTTCAACGGCTGCCGCGTCTCTTCGTGATCTGGCTGGACTCGCGCAGGCGGCGGTCCGTTTCCCTCCATTTTCGTCCACCAACGCGATATCGGGCGGAGAATTGTAAATTAGAGAAGAAGAACCGGCCAGTGCAGTCTATTGCTAGATCGGCGCGTGATCTTTCTGTTCGACGCGCGCTGGGGTAAAGTAATAAAACGCGAGGTTCAGGGGCGAGGGGTTCAAACGCGATGCCGATATGCGATATGCTAGCGAAAGACGAATGAAAAATGCACATAAAAATAAATGGGTCTTGGAATTACAAAGAAAAATATGTAGTGAAAGGCTTAGCCTTTCTGCTAATTACTACCCGGAACCAATGATAAATAGATCATAGCCTCGCACAAGGCCACCGCCTGCGGTGGCCTTTAGAGCCGGCTGAATCTGCGGCGGCGCGCGGGCTCATCCTCCGCAGCGCCTTGACGCAGCGGCGGCCGCCCGAGCTCGCCTGCGTCCGAAATGCCCTGCTGCGGGGACTCGCTGTCCTGCCGCGAGGGCGCCTCAGAGTCGCCGGGCTCCGTGTCGTCGCGCTCATCCTGCGTGCTGTCGTCCAAAGTCGCGAGGAACGACTGCATCTGCGCGAGGTGGGTCTCGTTATGCCGCGCGGTCAACGCGTCTCGCAGCCTCTCGAGCCGGCGTTGCAGCAGTACACGCGTGGGCGACGGCGTCGCCGACAGCCTTGACAGCGCGCCGGCCACGCCAGCCAGCCCCGCAGCCGACACGGCGACGCCGCCGACGGCCGCGCCTTGAGCACTGCCAGCACCGGCCCGGCCCAAACGGCCAGATACCTGGTCAAACGCCTCGTCTCGCTCCAATTGAGCCCAGAGCTCGCGCTGTCTCTCCTGATACCCGCCGGGCAACCCGGCGGCCGTCCGCTCGAGCATGAGGTTGTGGAGTTGCTCGGGAACCAGCGGGAACCGCCTGGGGAACCCCATTTCGCGCTCGTCGGCCGTCTCCATGACGCCGTTCATGAGCTCGCTCAGCAGATCGAAGCTGAGCTCGGGGCTCGCGTTCAGCGGCCGCAGTTCGAGGTGCGACTCCAAGTACGCCTTCAGGTCCTGGATGGCCGAGCCGCTGAACACGCAGAACAGCTGCCGCTGGTTCACGCTGAGCTCCGTCGGCGGCGAGCGGCTGAGGCGCATGAGCTCGGGCCGCATGAACTCGCGCACGCCCGTGAGGCTCAGGTGCACGAGGAACGGGCACGCGCGCAGCAGCTCGCGGATGCTCGACACCGTGATCGTGCTGCAGTAGCTGAGGTGCAGCCGTTCAAGCAGGAACAAGGGCTGACCCGGCGGCCGCCGCGTGAGCGCGCGCACGCCGACGCCGCCGATCTGGTTGCACTTGACAACGCCAATGCGTCTCAAGCGCGGCAGCCGCGCCAGGTGGATGAGCGTCTCGTCCGTGAGATTCGTGCAGTTCGCCGCGTCGAAGTAGGACAGTCGGTTGCAGTGCATCGACAGCATCTGAATGCCGCGGTCCGTGATTTTCGCACAGTGGCCCAGATGCAAGTAGTGCAGCCCGGCCGCGTACGCGTGCGCAATGAGCTCGACGGTGCGGTCCGTGAGCAGCGGGCATTTGCTGACGTTGATCTGCCGCAGCCGCGGCGCGAGCCGCGCGATGTGGGCGAACGCCGTGTCGCTGAGGAACGTGCACTGCGACACCGTCAGTGTTCTGAGCGACTCCATGCGCGCGGTGAGGCACGAGAGGTCGGCCGTCGCGTCCGTCATGGCGACGAGCTTATCGAGCCGCAGCTCGCGCAGGTTCGGGCAGCTATGCATGATTTCGTTGAGCTGCGCCGGCGTGAGGTGCGCGTGCGGGGTACTCAGCATGTCGTCGGTGTCGTGGATCGAGCCCAGGTCCAGCTCGGTGAGCTGCGTGCACTGCTTGACGAGGGGCAGCACGCTCGTATGAATGTCCACTTGCGGGCAGTGCGTGAGGCGCAGGCGCCGCAAGGTCGGCGAAAGGCCCGACAGCAGCGCGACGCCGGAATTGGTCACGTATTCGCCGCTGATGTAGAGGACCTGCAGGTCGTGCGCCGCGAGTGCGATCGCTTTTAGCACCTTGTCGTCGAGCTGCGGCATGCCTTGTAAGTCCAAGCTCAACAGGAAGGGCATATTTCTTATAACCTCGGCGATTGCGTTTGTACTGACGCGCTTGCATCCTTGCAGCACAAGCCGGTCGACATTGCGGCACACATCGAACCGCAGCAGCTCGCGCGCCGTGACGAGCGCGTTCATGTGCGACAGGTTGAGGCGGCGGACCATCGATGCATAGTTGACGACGGACGGCTTCTTGTCGATGATCCCGAGCACGCTGCCGAGCCGGAACGGCGTGTTCACGGGCGGCTTGCTCCAGAACCGCAGCGCGCCGAGGTACAACCACCGGCGCTGCGTCCGCATGAAGGATATGAGGTCGGTGCTGCTGTCGATGTAGTCGCGGATGAGCATGAGCACCTCCTCGGGGAGATCATTAATGTGTCTGTACCGCGGCTTCGCCGGCGCGGGCACGGCGGCGTCGCTGTTCGAGTCGCTGTTCGAGTCGCTGTTCGAGTCGCTGTTCGAGTCGCTCTCGCTCATGCCGCTGTTTTCTCCGTCCGAATCGCTCGACTCGCTCATCTCGCCGAGCTCGCGAATCATCGTCGAGGCCGTTTGAATGTAGTGGTTCGCATCCTCGCTGAACGACGGCGAGTCGTTTAATACTGTCTGCAGATAGCTCGACACGTTGTTTATGCACTGCTCAACCTGGCTGAGATTTAGCTCGGAGGACATCTCTGGCCAGCTACGTAGAGTCGTTAAGGTGCGCGTATTACTCCTCTTTCGGTAGGTTTAGGACGCCGACTGATATGCTTTAGGATTGTAGCCCACGGGCGCGGACAACAACCTTCAACGGCGAACGAAATGTGCTCAATTGAGAGAGTTTATTCTATGTACTGGGATGGCAATGCTCGTCGGTTAGACCCGGCCTTTTATTGGAAACTATGCTCGTCGGTTAGACGGCCTTTTATTGGAAACTAGTGCCACCCCGATTCGACCGTATTTGTTGGTATGTAAGCATCCGCAATTTCTCATTGGCTCCTCTTAGACCGCTCTGATCTCGCAATTTCCGCAGTTTCGCTGCAGAGCAACTCCCGATGGCTGGCCGCGCTCTGAGGATACGCCAGAAGGGTTCGGAACAAGCTCTCATGGCTCCCCGGTTCATCAAAATCCGCACGAGCGATGGGTTTACCTTCGTGGTGCCCCGCGAGGCCGCGCTCGTTTCCGGCACCTGGCAGCGCACGCTCAGCTCGGAAAACTATATCGAATCGCAAACCGGCGAATTGACTATCGACGAGCCCGCAGAGATCGTCGCCACGATCGTCGACTACTTATTCTATCACCTCAAATACCGCGGCACCGACGGCCAGCCGGGGTCAGAGTTCTACGTACCTCCAGAGCTGGCTCTGCAGGTGCTGGTGGCCGCCGACTATCTCAACGTTTAATACCCTGCAAAGTCTATAAATAAATATGTGACGTGATATTCTGCTACTCCTCGGACTTCGTGCGCTTCGTCTCGCGCGTCATGCGGCCCGTCAAGAACTGATTCACTTGGTACTGGATGCTCAGCGCATCTTGTCGAACGTCTGCTAGTGCCTCTCCTTGCTTCGGTAGGACGACGGCGTTGCGCGAGTCGTCTTTGGGGAGCTCGGTCTTCAATGTATGCCTGTCGAATCTGACCTCGTCCCCAGACTTATTTCGGTACACAGCATTCATTATCATTCTAACCCTTAGGATGCTGTGAATGTGAGATCGCTTTTTGCATAAGATAAATAACTTTTGAACAAAATTAAATGTTTGTCGCAATCGATGGCTAATCATCTGATTCGAGGTCTTTACTTTTATGCAGTTTTTGCCAAGCTCGTTGCGCCCATGAAACCGGTTTCTCAGAATAGTCCATGTCGCTGCGGCGGCCCGAGTGCAAGTCAACAGCGGAAGCGCTCTTAAAAAGAGGTTCTTTGTAAAGCCATGCGTAAAATGCGTAGAACAAGAGCGAAGCGGGGATCATGATGTAGGCGTCGATAAACGTCTTATAGTTGAAGGGGGAGAAAACCGTCCAACCTTGGACGAGTAAAAGGAATACATTGGCGACCACACTCGCAAGGGGAATGATCGGGAATAACCAGGACCGGTACGGCAGTTCTGATGGGTCGAAACCTTGGACGCGCCACGCGCGACGGAACCGCAGATGCGTGAAGGACACGCCGCCCCAAACAACAAAGATGCACACGCCGGACACATTCACGATGTAAGTGTATGCCTGTGCTGATCCTTGGTTGATATTCATAAGCGCGAGGAAGCCGAATGCGTGAGAGAAGATCATCGCCGGGAACGGAACGCCTCTGCGATCCGTCCACGCGAAAAATTTCGGTAAGTCTCCGCGGTTCGCCATATAAAGCACGGTGCGCGTGCACAAGTAGATACTCGCGTTGATGCCACTCAGCAGCACGGTCACGAGGAAGGCATTAATCAGGTGGTACCCGCGGTGCCAGCCGGCATTCTGGATCGCCACGGTGAAGGGAGACTGCAGCGAGTTCGAACCCCCGCTCTTAAGTTGCTTCGCATTCCACGGGCAGGTCATGCCAATGAATATCGCCGAGCCCATGTAGATGAAGATGATGCGGACGAGCGTCGACTTCACAGCCTTGGGAATCGCGCGGCCGGGGTTCCTGCTCTCGCTCGCAGTCACCGCTACTCCTTCAGCGCCCGCATAGAATGTCGAGCAGAATATGAACACGCGCGCAACGCCTCTAAAGCCAGTGCTGAAGGCGCCTGGATCGTTCCAGTAGTGAAACCCGAACGCGGGTCTGTTCTTAACACCACCACAGACGTATACCAACGCAAACAGGAAGAACGCCGTGAGGCCAATGAGCTTCAACCAAGCGAGCACGTACTCACTCCAGCCAAACGCTGTAATGCCGATGGATTGGAACGCCGTGAATCCTCCCCAAAACAGGAGCATCACCGCGTACTGGGGAATTTTGTTGTCCGGGTTCCAAGAGCCGTCTTCGCCGGTGCTGCTCGGAGTGAACACTGCCATCAACGCGCTGTACTCGCTTGCGAGCACCATGGCGAAACACAGGAAATAATTGATCGAGAGCATGGCTCCAAACGGTCGGTTAACAAACCGCGAGCTATGTTCCAGGAACCCGCCGCCGTCTGGGAAAATCGACATTTCGCCGATGCTCTGCATGACTGCGGCCGCGATCAACCCAATACTACCAAATCCAATGATGAGTGCAGCGGGGCCGCCATTCACAAGGGCTTGGCCAGTACCGACAATCAAGCCACTGCCGATAATTCCTGCAATGGCCATCATCGTGATGTGGCCGTCGTTCAAGCCTCGTTTGACACCCACATTCGGATCGAAAAGCTCGGGGACGTCAGCTTCAGAAGAAGATCCGGACGTCTCCACAACATTAGGGAGTTTGCTTTCGATAGTTGACATGCTTTTGCTTGATTTAGAACGGCGGTATTTACATGGTTCTCAGCGGTTAGCTAGCCGCGCAGTATACGCGATGTCAGTCGTGATAGCGTTATCTGCTTACAAAGATCGTATTTCGAAGCAGTTATAGTCATGAAAAAATAAGTCCAAGCCGTTCGCTGGGCATTCAGGTATAATAGTAGTTTTAACAGAATTTTTTATTATATACTTTATTTGTGTTCAAATTTGCGGTTAAACTCGGAAATTTTTTAAAAAATTTTAAAAAAAAAGAAAAAAAAGGTAAGAGTGGTCTCAGACGGGATCGAACCGCCGATCTTGGCATTATTAGTGCCACGCCCTAACCAACTAGGCCATGAGACCAATTCTATACGTAGGCGTGCACTAGAATTTTATTGAGTACTTTCGTCTGAATACTGCTCGTCTTGCCAGTAACATCGTAATAACTCGTCCGCATTCACGTTCGGAAACTTAGACGCATCAACAGAGCTTTTCAGGAAAAACGGCGGTCTGTACTCGACGCCGCGTTTTCCGGACTCCAAAAGACCTTCGATTACTAGATCCTTCTTTGCGATGACCTCGTTGCGAGAATTCACCAAGTCAGCAGCCTGAACGACCACTTCCAAAAGATTGGAGGCGATGGATCCCAGGATGCTCGCAGACTCCTCAACGCTTAGGCAGTGCAGCTCAAAATACCATTTCCAAGCTATACCCGAACTTGTCGCTGACACATGGACTTTCTGTGCTTGCAGGTCTATATCCGCAGTGTTGCCGAGCTCTTCGGCGAGAATTTTCCCGAAATTCTGGATTTGCTGAGGCCTGCTCAAAGCGAAAGGGCATCCGACCGAGTCCCCACGGGTCTCTATAGCCCCGACACTCATGCGTTCACAGAACACACATTTGAGATCAGTCACTGAATACTCATAGCCGGTCTCGTCCAATTCAAAGCGGTAAAGAAGTCCTGAGCTAGTGCGCGACCACATCAACTCTGGGTTTACTCCTTGCCCTGGGCAGAAGCTATATAAGGATTAGATAGTGTTTAGACATGCAGCCCATACTGCACCGCTTCGAGCAGAAATTGCTGGTTGGCGTCTTCAGACGGTTGTTCTATTGTTGCTCTATTGGTACTTCACTCGAGTACCCACGCAGAGTTCACGTGCGCATACGCGGTCTCATGGCCTAGTTGGTTAGGGCGTGGCACTAATAATGCCAAGATCGGCGGTTCGATCCCGTCTGAGACCACTGCAGCATTTTCTTTTCCTTCCGGCCTGCCTTCTTTTTATTTCTATCAGCTGTTATAACCAATGTTTACTACTCAATACTGTTTAACTCGGTCCAAATCCGCATTTCTGCGGGCTCGTCCTCGAAATAGAGGCTTTCGTAACCAGTGAAGCCGTATACGCTCGCCGGATTTGTGCAGAGAAACTCATCGCAAAAGCCATTGCGGAAAATGGCCGGGTCGTAGTCTCCCTCAGGAGGTCTGTCCGGCTCCCAGGTTTCCGCAGGTGCCCACATGCAGGCGTGTGCACGAGGGCCGACGTACTCCACCAGTGTCCGGGTATACAGAGGCTGGAGGCCTATGCGCTGTGACTCGCAGAATAGCCTAGTGGATCTCAGTGTGCTCACCCTCGTCAATTGCTGCAGCTCGGGCGAGCTTACGGGGGTCCGCAATCCGTGCTGCGTCGGCGTCGGCTCTTCAGACTCCCCCCAGCGTTTGTAGTTTCCATGGCTAACAAATCGTTTATCAGCAGTGTTTTTGCCGCTGCGCTTTGCGCGCTTCGCGCGCTTTTTGGGAGGTCGCCTCGCCTTAGACTCGCCGGTCATCCGTAAACTGTTTACTTGGGCAGGGACGCTGTGGGGCTTTATTAGCTCGCGCAGGAGGGTATCAATGAAGCACAGGTCAGGCACGAAATATTGCATCAATTCAGACCGTGCTGCATCGATTCAGTAGACCGTGCCGCATCGATTCAATAGACAGTATTGCCGATTTAATAGGATGAAATGAAGGCGTTAACTTCTTAGTGGATCCGCACCCAACTTATGCCATACTAGATCAGAAGCGTATTTACGCGAAGCACGACGCGACTACGCGTCAACTACCTAGTGTACTTCCGACTAACCGAATTTTCTGCACCATCACACTTCAATCGTCTAAACGCAGAATACCCTGCTCACTGCAGACACGGCCATCGTAGCCACAGTCTGCCGAGGCTCATGAAAGAACCATACTTAGCTACACGCCAAAAACCTATCAAAAACGGTTCACTTCTTGGCCCCGTCACCGCTAAACATGCGCTGCACGCACGTCTCCGCGTCGTAGGAGGTCAAGGGGTCATCTGACCTCGAGGCCACCTCACCCTTAAACCGCATCTCTATATTTCATTCCCAACAATGCTGCTGTACGACAAGTTCGAGTCGCGTTCGTCGCGTGCGAAAGCCGTGGCTTTCCACCCGACGCGTCCCTGGTTGCTTGCCGGACTCTACTCGTCTACGATCCAGCTGTGGGATTACCGCATGGGCTGCATCATCGACCGCTTCGAGGGCCACCAGGGCCCCGTTCGCGGCCTCGACGTGCACCCGACGCAGCAGATTTTCGCCAGCGGTGGCGACGACCAGCTGATCCGCGTCTGGTCGCTCACGGATCGCCGGTTGCTGTTCACGCTCGAGGGCCACCAGGACTACGTGCGCACGGTGTTTTTCCACCGCGAGCTGCCGTGGATCGTCAGCGCGAGCGACGACCAAACGATCCGCATCTGGGACTGGCAGGCCCGCAAGTGCATCGCGACGCTCACGGGCCACAACCACTGGGTCTCGTGCGCCGTGTTCCACCCGTTCGAGGACCTCATCATCTCGTCGAGTTTGGACTGCACAGTGCGCGCATGGGACATCACCGGGCTGAAGCGCCGGTACTCGGCGGCCGGCGTCATTCCAGGCCAGAACCCGGGCGGCGCGCTGCCGCCGTGGATGCAGGCCGCGAACGGCGGGCCCGGGTTCCCCGGCGGCGCGTTCCCCGGCGCCGGGTTCGGTGGCCCGGCGCCTCCCGGGGAGATCGGAAGAGCAC
>JAJMCC010000102.1:0-10828 GCA_030584945.1 Starmerella roubikii | reverse complement strand
ACGATAACCGCACTACGCTCGCACACGTTCACGCTCCCTCGATGGTGAGTCGCTAAACCGCATACGAGCGCAGCACTTAAGTACCCGCCACACCACTTTCTGTCCTGCATTGAAAGTCTTCGACCTTCTTTTCTTTTTTTTGCCTCCACCCTCCGTTCAAATAAACATGCCTAGTCTCCTCGCACCTCTCATCGCTCCTCGCTCCTCTCATCGCTCCTTACCTGTCCTCCTAATTCCCTTGTCAGCACCTCGTCCTAGTCTCTTCGCCCCTCCCGTCGCTCCTCGCCTGTCATCCTGGTCTCCTTGACATATATAAAACTGAAAGTCCAATCGGGGGGATACCCCTATATATGCCGTGCCGAATAGAGTTTGCACGTGCAGCTTCTTGATGTCCCAATTTGTCCCACTAGTGATAGAGTTCATCAATTCCCGGAATCGTGCCCTTGTCCCGATCGGGTAAAACCGCCGCCGGTGGGTTCTGACCAAGACAAACGAAGAAAAATGGCGCCCACAGGTGAGACTTGAGACCTGGAAAAGTTCACACTATGTCAACATGTCGACTCCCTTACATATTGCGAGAGGGATCTCAAGATTGGCGCAGTATCGGGGCTATGCTGCTCAGATTCTATTCCACGGTAAAAGCCAATTTGGGCTAGGCAATCTAGCTAGCTCAGGGTTCTGTGCGACCAACTCGCCGCGGACCAACTCGCCGCAGACCATCTCACCGCAGACCAACTCGCCGCAGGAGCTCGCCGCAGATAACTTGCCAAACGCAGGCGAACTCGTGAAACACATACCAGCTCAAAACGCCAAATGCGCACTATTTATATCCGTGTATATGTTGTCCGTAGGACCAACTCACCGCGGACCAACTCGCTGCAGACAACTCGCCGCAGCCCAACTCGCCGTAGACCAACTCGCCGCAGACCGACTCGCCGCAGATAACTTGCCAAACGCAGGCGAACTCGTGAAACACATACCAGCTCAAAACGCCAAATGCGCACTATTTATATCCGTGTATATGTTGTCCGTAGGACCAACTCACCGCGGACCAACTCGCTGCAGACAACTCGCCGCAGCCCAACTCGCCGTAGACCAACTCGCCGCAGACCGACTCGCCGCAGATAACTTGCCAAACGCAGGCGAACTCGTGAAACACATACCAGCTCAAAACGCCAAATGTGCGCTATTCATATCCATGTTGTCTAATCTATATAACATTACTCAATACCAAGACCGTCGTGGTACGTTTTACAATTTACGTTGTATTCACGAGGTTCTGTCCTGGCCGCTTGTCGCTGCGCTGCGCCTACTCAGCAATGATGACGCGCGCCACGCCCATGCCGGTGTCAATGCACATCTGGCTGTCGGTGAAATAGCAGCAGGTAGACAGACAGCCAGTGAAGTAGGCAGTTAGGCTGTTGCTGTGCCTAATACTCACATAATTAGACTGGATTCATTAGACTATCCATTACAAAAAAACTGTGCTATTAATCTCGAAAGCCGAGCAAACAAACGGCACGTCGAACTTCTCGAGCACCTCCGGGTGGAGCACGCCGAGGGACCCGATGATCTTCGTCTTGTCGCCCTGGCGGAGGACGATGTTAGCGGCTCTCCCCGGGAAGTACTGAGGGAGATCGGCCTGCTCGAGCCAGTACCCGCGCGACTCGCCCTTGAAGGAGTATCTGAGCATCTGCATAAGTCTGTCGATCAGCCCCTGCGGGATCTCGAAGTTCGCCGTCGTGCCGGCGTAGACGGCCGCGAAATGCCGCTCGTTGCGCGCGCGGCGCTCCGCAGTCAGATCCTTGTAAACGACGTCGCCGGACTCGAAAACTTTGATGGGCAGCGCGTGGTTGCGATTCTCCCTCACGGTCTTCAGAATGCCCGGCAGCAGCGACGTGCGCACGACCTGGTACTCGACGGTCTTCGGGTTCGCGAGCCGCACGGCCGAGCCGTCGTCCTTGAGCCGCATCCAGTCGAAGTTCTCAGCAACACTGCACAGAGTCAAAGGCATGACCTCGGCCCAGCCGCAGCGCGCCGTCTCCTCTCGCAGGATGTCCGCGACGCGGTTCATCGGGAGCGGCGTGCCGACGAGGCCCGAGCTGCCCGGGAACTTATGCTGCAGGTTGTTGAAGCCGTAGCCGATGCCGGCGTCCTCGACGATGTCGCAAGGATGCAGGATATCCGGGCGCGTTTTCGGGATCCTCAAATCGAGCTCGCCGTTGCTGATCGTCGTCTCCAGGGCCATTTTGGCCAGCAACTGCGAGTACTCCTCCGGCTTGAGGTCCAGCCCGAGCACGGCATTCAGGTACGCCGGGTCGGCCCTCATTGTGTACGGCTCGAGGTTCGGCAGCAGCACGGACTCGCCGTCCTTCGCGATCTCGACGGCCTCGACCGAGAACTGCGGGTCCGCGTACTCGGCGAACATCGCGACGAGCTCGTTCAGCACGATGTCGAGCTTCGTCTCGTCGACGGCCGTCATCTCGATGAAGACGTCGGTCGTGTCGAGCGTGATCTTCGTGCGGTCCGAGTTGATGAGCGGCGGCAGCGACAGCACCTCGCCGTCCTCGTCCACAAACAGCGGCACGACGGGCGAGTCGGCGATGAGCTGGACGTAGCGCGCCATGTGTTTGTCGACGTTTGTGTAGTGGTCGAAGATCTCGGGCCCGGTCATGACCCTGGCCTGGTTGAGGGGCCGGAACTTGACCTCCTCGATGGGAATGGCTCGGTACCGGACGTCGCCGTGGATCTTCGCGAGGTCGTGCGTGCCGATCGCGACGAGCGACCGGTTGCGGCAGATGTTGTGGTGGAGCTTGTCCTGCAGCGCGATGAAGCTCTGGTAGCGGCGCGGCGTGAACTTGATCCCGCGCAGAATGGCCGCGGCCGCGAACGGCCGCACCTTCTCCGTGTCCTTTTCGACCACGACCTTGAGCGGCCGCTCCGGCTTGACGACCGAGAATTCCGGGGCCTTGGTGTGTCCCAGGTACACGTTCAATGCGCGCGCAATGCCCTCGAAGCAGAGCATATCGTAGCGGTTCGCGGGGATGTCGATTTTGAGCGTCGCGCGCTCTTCGCCGCCCTCGCCGGCCTCGAGCCACTCGTCGAGCTCGATTCCGTACGTGAAGCACAGATCGTCGAGCTCCTCGCGCGTGTACTCGCGGTCCAGAGCACGGAAGAGATCCTCGCGGTCGACCGAAACGGTAGGCATGAAAAATTCAGTCTAACCCTATGAAGACGTCGTGAGCGTAGAGATCGAAGTGGGTGGAAGGCAATGCGAGTTCGTGCTTGTTTGAGGCGGACGGATTTGACGCAAACGATCTGCGTGGATTGTGAAGTGGGTAAACTTTGAGTACAATGTATGGTGAAGGAGGGGCTGGGCGCGAATGGCACAATAAGGACGGTGACAACGAATAGATGCACAAAGAAGACATGATCACGGTTATATGGTAGAACGAACATATGGTTAAACAAGACATATAGTAGAACGAGATATATGGTTAAACAAGACAGTGTGAGTGCACACGAGCCCGGATCACGGTCTGCGGTGCCGGCGACTCCTGCTCAGTTCATTCGTGATGCGAGCAGCCCTCGAAGGCCGTGGCTATACTGACTCCTACGCTCTCAACTTGTTACTACGTACCCCCCATATTACGACGTCGCTTGGACTCCGCCCGCAACTTATCAAATTCACATAAATTATTTAGCCTATCCGTCGGCCCGCGCTCGACCTACGCCAAATCATGAGAACCGACGAGTGAACGGGCCTCTGCGCCCTCAAACGCGCCGCATTGGCTCCACCGACGACCGCCGGCAGCTCGCCGCCTTGCACTGCGCTGATTGTTTTGACGCAACCCTGCTAATTTTTGCCCCCCACCTATCACCAGCCACTCGGCAATTTAAGCTTTCCATCCACGCGGTTAAGTGGATACTAACTTCAAGATTCCTTCTTCAACGAGCGGGTCTAGCGGCAAGATGTTCGACTACCTGATCAAGGTGTTGCTGATCGGCAACTCCTCGGTCGGGAAGTCGTGCATTCTTATGCGGTTCTGCAGCGACGAATTCACCCCGAGCTTCATTGCGACAATTGGCATCGACTTCAAGATCAGAACAAGCGAGCTCGAGGACGGCAAGCTCGCGAAATTCCAGGTCTGGGACACGGCCGGCCAGGAGCGGTTCAAGACGATCACGACGGCGTACTACCGCAGCGCCATGGGGTTCCTGCTCGTGTACGACGTCACCGACGAGCAGAGCTTCGCGGACATCCGCGAGTGGTACCAGAATATCCGCGAGCATGCGCGGGAAAACGTACAAATCATCCTGGTCGGTAACAAGAACGACCTCGACGCCGAGCGCCGCGTCTCGACACAGCAGGGCCAGGCCCTCGCCACCGAGCTCGGGCTGCCGTTCATCGAGGTCAGCGCCAAGACGGCGAACAACGTCGACAAGGCATTCTTCACGCTCGCCAGAAACATCAGAGATAATATGGGTGCGGAGGCGCAGAACCAGGGGAAAGGCACCATCAGAGTCGACCAGGAGGAGAAGAGCTCGGGCGGCTGCTGCTAGACACTATCGCATGCGGCGGCGGCCAAATAGATATGTATCAAATTTCATGTAACGCGAAGCACATTTCAGCACTGCAACGGATCGGCAGGCGGTTGGCTGCACTGCGGGTCTTCTGCAATTGGCTACAAACGGATGCACTAGAAACGGTCCACTGTAATCGGCCCACTACACTGCAATCGGCCCACTACACTGCAATCGGCCCACTACACTGCAATCGGCCCACTACACTGCAATCGGCCCACAGGTGCACTGCCCATCAGTCCACTGGAACTGATCTGCTAACGGATCGCCAACCGTCGCCAACCGGATCAGTACGCATCTACAAACAAATCCGCCACACACTAGTGCAACCGGCGCAACGTGAAATAACTTTACAATTTCTATGTCCATCATGTTTTGCTCTGATCTACGCGTTCTCGGCTCTAATCGTGGTGCTCGTGCGACTTGACTGCGTGCGCCTCCCACTGGCCGGGCACCGGCACCTCGGCGAGCTCCTCCCAGACTTTCTGCTCGGCTAGCACCTCGGCCAAGCGGAACTCGTCCGCGGCCTGCACGAGAATCTCCTCGACAAGCCCCGAGCCGACCTTCTGCTCGATCTCCTCTTTGCTCTGCGCCTTCTCGACGATCTCCTTGCGCGCCTTCGTCAGGTTCTCCACACCGGTCCGGTAGACACTCGTCGGCGGGAATTTGTCTTTAATGAGGGCGAGCGTGTGGTCGTAAACGCTGAGAAGCGCGCCTTTCGGGTCCGGATGCTCGTAAAGGTTCGTGAGACCGGTCGGGTTGCCCTCGATCGGCTTCACGAGGATTTCTGTCGCGCCCAAACGCGTTTTGACGCTGAGATAGATGTCGGCGAGCTCGGGGTGCGCAGCAACCTGGCCCTCGAAGGTCGACGGCATAGACGGCTCGTCGAAGTTCGCCTCGACCTCACGGGTCTCCTGCTTGCCCAGGGCCTCTGTGATGGTGCGGTCGACCTTCTGGAAGCTCTCCTCGAGCTGCTTTATTTTGAAAAGGCTCCGCGTGATTCTCATGATATGTGGAGGATGCGATTGGCTACCCAACCCAGGCGATCTACTGAAATTTCGGCTCGACCAGATCAAACTGATGTGTGGTCATTTATTTATATGTGAGATAGCGAGGTTAAAAGGCTCGAGTTAGAGTGTCTATAGAAGGATCGTGCAAAATTGAGCATGATTTATCGTCAAATGTACTACAGCCCGCAACTGTCAGTACAAATCTAAAAGAACTGGTTCTCAGTATTCGGTCCAGCACTAGGCCACCAGCATTGTCCACGAGAATTAAGTTCACCAGCATTTAGTCCACGAGAATTAAGTTCACCAGCATTTAGTCCACGAGAATTAAGTTCCCCAGTTTAGCCCGCCAGAATTTAGTACCATTATAGGATCTGTATTGCATTCGGCGCCTAGTTGCTTCTCGTGCTGACAGGTTCCACTTTCAACTTAGTGTCCAATCCCAGCTTTACCCAGTCTGATCCAATGTGATCTCAGTCCGAACTCATTTTCCAGACTCAAATGCACACTCTACCAGCAGCACATTTATCACTGCGGCAGACTCTCGAGGGCTAGGACATGTCGGACTCTGAAAGTCTGTTTGGCGAGTCCGGGCCGGACGCGTCGCCCGAGAGAGAGCCGCTTTCGCCCGAAATCGAGGCGGACTCTGTCCACCGCGAGGCGTTCATAAAACGGCTGGCGCCGAGCCACCGCACGGCCGACGCGTGGACGGTCCACATGCAGCCCTTTTTGAGCATCGAGCCGCAGCCGTTCAACGCGCAGAGCTACGAGGAGCAGCACTCGGAGGCGGTCGAGGGCCTGAACACGATCCGGTGGACGTACGCGGCCGCGGAGGGCGGCCAGAAGGTGACGCAGGTGTCGAACGCGCGGATCGTCGAGTGGTCCGACGGCTCCCGCACGCTGCAGGTCGGCTCCGAGCATTTCGAGATCAAGTCGCACCGGCAGGTCGACCCGACGTTCGTGTGCACGTCGTCCGCGGACGATCCCGTGCTGGCCACAAGGCAGCTTGTCTGGGACAGTATGGTCATTCTGCCGTCGAGCATGACGAGCACGACGCACGTGCGGATGGCGCGCAACATGGCGACGCGCCAGCAGCGCGGCCAGATCCGCGTCGGCAGCGTCGACACGCGCGAGGACCCCGATAAAGTGCAGCGCGAGATCGAGCGCGCCGAGCAGGCGAAGGAGAAGGCGCGGCGGAAGCTTGCTGCGCAGCGCGACGAGAATTTGGGGCCAAGCGTTCCCAGCTTCGAGCGCCGCACGCGGGAGACGTCGCTTGACCGGAGCGAGGACGATATGATAGACGATGAGGAGGAGGAAGCCGAGGAGGAAGAGGAGGAAGAGGAGGAGGCGCAAGAAAGCGGGGACGAGGGAGAAGCTCAGGAGAGTGCAGCAAGCGGCGGCGAAAGCGATGACGAGGAGCGTGCGAACAGACTGAATGAGATCAAGAATCAGGCCAGGCCGAAGATCCTCGATGATGACAGCGATTGAGCGGAAGAGGCGAAAAACATGATTGCACTCTTATTTAATGTATATAATCGTATGAGCGCAATACTGACCTCATACTCATATGCCTTGTAACACTGACCTCATAACACTGACAGAGTTCAATTATCGCATTCACAAATCTATCTATGTGTGTTTCCTGCAAAGTTCAATGCAATGTCTTAGAGCTACAAAAGCGCTCGTCTCGCGCAACTCACTCCTTGTCTCCATGGCCTGAGTCCTCGCTCGATTTGCTGGCGAGGGCATTCTTGATCGCTGCTTCCCCCGACTCCCACTCCCCGGACTTCATCTTCTCGTCGACTTCTTTCAAAAACCAGTGCGTCTCTTTTGTGGGCCTCGCATCGCCAGCGTACAATGCCCGGTACTTCTTGTCGCGCGGGTACCTTGTAATATAGTACCAATGCGAGAGCTGCTCGTCGCCCGCATTGTCCTTCTTCAAGGCGCGCAGCGCCTTCTTTCGCTCGACAAATTTCACCATATGGTACTTTTTGGACAGCTTCGCTTCGACCTTGCGGTGCGCGGCCGCCTCTAACTCGGCGCGGAACGATGCAAGCGCTCGCTCGGCCTCCACCTGCTTTGTTGCCGCGAGCCCCGGCTTCTTCAGCAGTCGCTCTGTGTCGCGTATTCTTTTCTTGATCCTACTGACGCCGGCATTAGCGGGAAGACTCTGAATGCCCATTCGGGTACGCTGACCTAAAATTTTCCGCGACGAGTTTTCAGCGACGGTTTTTGGTTGACAGATGACTACATTGCTTTGAGTGGACGAGACGAACGAGAGCCCGTGTGTTTGATAAATGCGGAGCGGAAAACCTCAGAATCTCGCTTCTCAATTTCTGGCACGGGCCTGATCTGTTCGGATCGCTTGCGGATGTTTGCTAAAATATCTAGAAATTAAAATAAACTATAATGCTGAGACTCATGGCCGGTCCACCTCCACGTATTCATCGATCGGGCTGACTACTTTGCTAGTGGCCTCGTCTTCACTCTCGGAAGCGCGTTCGTTGGCGTGCTTGTCGGCGTGCTTGTCGACGCTCTTGTCTGAGCTCTCATCCTTGCTCTCGTTGTTACCAGCCGCTGCCTTTTTCGCCTTGGCTTCTTGCCTAGATTGCACTAAGAGCACGCAGACCACGATGACGCCGTAGATCGCGAGGACCGTCGCGATGAATTTCGTTGGATGGTCGACGAAGTCGAAGCTCACCCTGTCGAGCCACGTCAGCTTCCGTGGTGGGATGACGCGCCCTGCGTTGGCTTTTTTGGCTGCTTCGAATCTCTCCACCCAGCTCATAAGGTTGCCAAGTCGGACCCCTGACACGCGCTTATTTAGCCCTGTGGTGCTTACCACAAACGCACGATGCAGACATGAGTGCACGCACAGCAGGCCCAGAACTGCGGGAAAAAGTAGCATTTATAATTACACGGTTCACAATGCTCAGTTTAGTGCTACTTAACATAACTTAACTCAGGCCCATCATTTTAGCCATATCATTACCGCCCATACTCATCGACTCGTCGATCATTTTAGCCGCGCTCAGCGCCGGCGAGAAGCCCGGCAGAATCTTCGGCATCGTCATGTTCCGCGGCACCGCCAGCGGCTTCAGCGAGTCGAACTGCGCGACTTGCCGGTACATGCGCTCGCGCGCAGAGACGCTGTCCACCTTGGTCGCCTTCAGGTATTTCGCGATCTTGCCGTAGAGCTCGCGCTTGCAGCCGGGGTAGTTCACTCGCACGCGGCCCGGATTCGCCCAGTCTTTCGGGTGGGTCTTTGTGAGCTCGAGCGCCGGCTCGAAGCCGAGCGACCGGCACGCGTCCGCGAGCGTGACGGCAAGCGGGTTGTCGACGGCGAACTCGACGGGCACGCGCCGGCCATGCTTCACGGTCCTCTGTTTATCGAAATACACGGGATAGAGCACTTTCCAGCTCTTCATGTGCTCGGGGATGTCGCGCGCCGCGGAGCGCAGCATCGCATGGTCCGCGCCGCCCACAGAGCCACTAGAGCTCGGGCTCTCGCCGAGGCTGTCGCCAAGGCTCGGCACGATGCTGGACGCTCTTGACGTCGAGCTGCTCACGGGTTTGGTGGTCGGCACGAGCTGCACGGGCGCATCGGCGTCGACGGGCGTGTCCTTCGAGAACGGATTGTGTGAGTCGAAGTCCGAGATGCTGTAGTGCTTGTTATCGATATCGTCGTCGTCGACCTCCTCGATATACGGCATAGCGGTGAATTATTAGATGCAGAAAGGTGGGTTGAGGAGGACTCAATATTTTTCAAAATTACTTCCATGAACCGATTAGTTGTGTCGGGCGTCAGCGGAAGCGTCTCTCTTGCATGCTGGATCATTGTTTTCACACCGCAGGTCTACGAGAACTGGTTGAGGCAGTCCACGGAGGGCCTGAGTCTTGCGTTTGTCGTGATCTGGCTACTCGGCGATCTGTTCAATGTATTCGGTGCACTCTTGCAGCATGTCCTGCCCACTATGATCATCTTGGCCGTCTACTACACGGTCGCCGATATCGTCCTGCTTTTCCAGTGCCTCATGTACAAGCAGCCGGGTAAGCAGGGCCTTCTGCCGACAAACGACCCCGAGCAGCAGCCGTTGCTGTCGTCCCCGCCAGCCGAGTCGCTGGAGAGCGTGATAACGAAGCCGCGCCGTGTTTTGCATCACTATTACCGCCTGCCCGCCGTGAAGAATGGGCTTGTTGTGCTATGCGTCGTGCTTTGCGGCGTACTTGGCTACCTCATTAGCGACCACCGCAAACCCGAAGTGCCCTCAGAGCCGGTTCCTCTCAGCCTTTGGGGCCAAATTCTCGGCTGGATCTGCGCATTGCTTTACCTCTGCTCGCGTGTGCCACAAATCCGCTTGAACTACAAACGCAAGTCGACGGACGGTGTTGCCGTTCTGTTCTTCATCTTCACGCTGCTCGGAAACATCACCTACTGCTTGTCGATCTTCGCCGCGGACAGCAGCAAACATGCGCTGGTCCTGAACGCGAGCTGGATTGTCGGTGCGCTTGGGTCGCTGCTCCTTGATGTGGTTGTTGTTGTGCAGTTCTGGATTTACAGATAACTGCGAGCGTTGCAAGTCTTGAGGAGCTTACCCGAAAAGGCTTCAGCAAGCCGTCGAGCTAGCTGTACTGAGCTAGCCGTAGAGCTAGTTGTATCGAGCTAGCCGTAGAGCTAGTTGTACCTTAGAGCTTGCCGTCGAGCCACGGCTTTGCAGGTTGAATCCATGCCGTTAGAACGACACTACATTGAGCACTCAGCGAAGCTGAAAAGCTCCGATTAATTAGTCCGCGCAAAGAGCTAAGGCGCGTAAAGAATATAGAAGGTGTAATGACAGTCTAGGTGCTTCATGCCTTCAATTTTGTGGTCTCTCTGTCGAAGGTCGGCGGCCTCTCCGAGGGCTCGCTGGCGAGCCTCGCTGGCGGCAAGGACATGGCCTATGTTGTGGACAACATGAGCACAACAAAGAGCCAAAGAACACAAGCCGATCGTCAACACGCTGCGCTACGGGAAGCGATGAGCATCGTCGGAGAATACCAGTTAGTAGCTTTAACAATAAGTCTCTACACAGAAGGTTAACCGAGAACGGAGTCGCAGTTAGACGGTTGGCACACCAAGCCTAGAGACTTCTCTTCTCATCTATTTGGACGCATCCATCCAGCGATGTGCGCGACGGCAAATACAGCCCGATAAACCAATTTGCAATAAAATAAAACGATGATAATGGAACAATTAA
>JAJMCC010000101.1:0-10881 GCA_030584945.1 Starmerella roubikii | reverse complement strand
TGCTGTCAGAATAAGATTTCGATGTTAGGCTTTTTTGATGGACCGTTAGACTTTTTCCGCTGAGAAAACCACCTCTTGCAAACTCTGAAACTTCGCTTGCCAACTAGCTGATCAACATGCAGTTCCATGCGACGAGAAGGCAAACAGAAGCGCACTATCTTATAAAGCTCGTAATTTGTATTATTATAAACCTCGAAAAGAAATCGGGCCGCGCGTGACGGCCCGCCACATCGAAATCATAGCGAGCTTCCACGAGTTTCCATAGCTCTATATTGGCAGTCAACAGCCCCGTCACGTTTCTAAGGACCCGCTGGAATGTCACCATACGGTCCGATCACACTGTTTCCCGGATGGGGGACGATCTGCGGGCTGATGAGCCACCTCAATGCCGAGCTCCTCATGTGACCCTCGTGGGCGATATGTCGCATCGACGCCTGCCAGAGCCACCTCTACTCTTAATTTATGCTCATTTTCGCAATAAGTTCGGCCGCATCGGCGCTTTTTCTCGCGCTCTCCTCCGCCGTCTTTCTCGCGGTCTCCTTGGAGCCCTTTTTCTCCGGGGTTTTCCCCGTCAATTGCTCCCTATGTTTTTCCTTGCTCTCCTTCTTCACCTCCTCCTTCACCTCCTTCTTCACGTCCTTCTTGCTCTCCTTCTTCATCTCCTTCTTCACCTCCTTCTTACCATCCTTTCTCTCCGTCGCGCCCTCCGTCGCATCCGTCGCACCCGCCACATCCACCGCACCTTCCTCGCTCACATCACCGAACATGATGAAATGCCGCTCCTCCTTGCTCAGCTTCTCGGCCTCGTGCAGCATGTCGTGCGCCTGCCTGCGCTTCCGCGTCTGGATGTACAGAATGCGCTCCTCGATGGTTCCGCGCGCATAGACCTCGACGCAGCGGACCTCGCGCGTCTGGCCGAGCCGGTGCACGCGCTTGATCGCCTGGTCGCTGATCTGCGGGTTCCACCAGGGCTCCACGAGCACGACTTGGCTCGCGTTCGCGAGGTTCAGGCCGATCGCCGCCGCGTGCAGCGAGCACAGGAGCACGGAGGTCGCCGCAGACGGCGCGCGGAACTTCGTGAGCACGTCCTGCCGCTTGTTCGCCGTCATCGACCCGTGGTAGAGTTCGTACGAAATCCCCTCGTGCGCGAGCATCGGCTCGAGCGCATGCAGCATCGTCACGAACGACGAGAACACGACGGTTTGCCGGCCGCGCTCCTCTAGCAAGACCTCGCGGACGGCCTGCACTTTCGCGTTGTCGTGGCCCCAATACTCCGCCGTCTCTGCCTCGGGCTTCAAACTCATGCCGCCGAGCATGGCAGCGAGCGCGTCAGACTCGTCGATCTCCCCGGAATCGTCGAACGGGTTCGACGCGCCCGGGTTCAAAGCGCTCGATGTCGGGCTCGAAGCGCTCGATTTCGGGCTCGCTGCCGGCACAGAACCAAGTTTGTGCCCGCTTTCCGTAACAATGCCGTCACAGGTGAGTCGCAGCGCGCTCAGCGCCTGCATCTGGTCGCCACCGCGCAGCTTATCGGCAAACACGGCGTAAACGGTCTTTTGGAACCCGTTCAGCTCGACGCCCTTCTTCTCCATCTGGATGCCGGGAAGCGCGCCTTTCAATACTTTCTGCGTGCGCCGCAGCATCACGGACCGCAGCAAGCGCCGCAGCTCCGTCAGGTTGTCCGTGAGGGCGCTGCTGACGCCGATGAACCGCAGCAGCGTGATGATGTCGTCGACGCTGTTGTGGATCGGCGTGCCCGTGAGCGCCCAGCGCCGGCCGTCGGAGCGCAGCGCCAGCATGCCGTGCGCGAGCTTCGTCTTCGGGTTCCGGAACGCGTGCGCCTCGTCGGCAATGATGCGGAACCACTTCCGCTGGAACAGCACGCCGTCGCACGCGAAGTCCGACGTCACGACGTTGTATGTCGTGACGACGACGTCGTGGTCCTTGAACGCGTGCACCTCTGTAGCGCGCGCCGGGCCCTGGTGCGTCATGACGCGCAGCCCCGGCGCCATGCGCCGGATCTCGTCCTTCCACTGGTCCATGACCGTCAGCGGCACAACAACGAGCGTCGGCTCGCTGCCGCGGTTGTGCAGCATGAGCGCGATGCTCTGCAGCGTCTTGCCGAGGCCCATCAGATCGGCGAGGATCCCGCCTCGCTCGTGGCGCTTCGAGTTCTCGCGCCGCGTCATGAAATTCACGCCCACGACTTGGTGCGCGAGCAGCCGCGGCACGAGGCCCGGGATCTCCAATTTCTGCGTGCGGTTCGCCGTCGCGTCGTCGTGCGGCTCGTCCGCAGGCGCCTCGCCCGTGAACTCGCCGTTCACAAGCTCTTTGGCCTTCTCGAGCTCCGACTGCGCCGGTTTCACGATCTGCTTGAACTTCGGCCGCCGGTGCAGCTGCGCGATCTTGTGCTCATTTCCGCCGGCGACAGAGGCGATCCCGGGCAGGCTGAAAGCAGCCGGCTCGTGAGTATTCGCGTCTTGACCGTTTCCCTCGACGCCGGCCGTCGTGGGCTCTAAAAGCCATCTGTGTCTCTGTGGTTTCCGTAAGTAGGGATTCGCCTTGGCTTTATACGACGGAATTGGCAGCGGCAAGTTGGTGTCGCGCGGATTTGCGGGCCGCGGCTTTGCGGGCGGGTCTGCGCGCTGCCATTTCCCGTCCACGCCTTCATTCGTAACTTTAGGGGCGTTGAGAGCCGTGTGAGCGGCGGGTCTCGGCTGCTCGCCCAACTCAGACCGCTCGTATGTATTCGAGCCGGGCCGCAGAAGCGGCCGGCGATTAAAGCTCGGAAGCTCGCGCAATGGCGGCAGATCGGGCATCGCGTCCGTACCCAGGCAAAACAGGACTAATAAACAACTACACGTGAGGCTTTTGAATAGTTTTAGCAAAGCGGTATTTTTATGGTCGTTTAGTTTTGGCTCTGGTCTCGATTCCGGGCGTGGGATCTGACTTAGACGGCTCGATGATCTACTTATATACCAGCAACTCAGTATCAGCAGGCTCATCAGCAAGCTCAGTAGTAGCTCAGTAGTATCAGTACCGTTCAGACATTGACTTAGTTAGATCTGCCGTTCCATGCGCTCACGCTGATCCGCTCATTCGACCCGCCGATCTGCCCCGCTGATCCGCCCGCTGATCCGCCCGCTGATCCGCCATTCGACCTGCTGATTTGCCCTGAAGGTCTACAGACCGGTTTGCTGCAAGCAATCAAACTTCTAACCTTATTCATGGCCGTGCGGTTTTACTCTTGGTGGGTGTTCATCGGCATCGCGTCTGTCGTTTGCTATGCGTGCTTCACCTTCGACGGTGACTGGTGGAGCCTGACGCCCCGGATCCTCGGGCTCCGGCGCACTGCGCCGATCTACAACGCACAGGCACGACTCGACGAGATCATCAGCCAGTTTCACACCGACTACAGCGTGTACGACGACGATCTCTAGCGTGAATAGTCTACGAAATGGCACAACGTCGCAAGTCCCAATTGTCCCATTTGTCCCATCATTTTCTATCGTTCTTAGTCCCAATTATCCCGTCGCTCCACTAAGTCTCATCTAAGTCCCATCTACTAAGTCCCATCTAAAGTACCGCCCCAATTATGGCGCACGTCCGCACGCAAACGCCGCTGTGGATCAATTGCCAGCGCGTAATCTTCATACTCCCAACCTGCTCACTCGCTCCTTTGCGAGTTGGATCCCTGCATTATCGCCTCGGGATGACAAACTTATCGCCGTTAGCATTACTAACTCGAGATATAGCTGCCATCGAGCCCCTGACCAGCCCCACCTACGTTCGCTCGCTGGACGCTCAATTCCGCCACCCACCTACCCGAATTCGGCAGCTAGTGCACAACTAGCCTACCGGAGTCGCAGCAAATTAAGCAGCCAGCAGCGATTGACCAAGCAACGTACGTAACCCCACTAGTTTTGAGCACCCGAGCAACGAGAGTAGCAATGCAGATCTCTGACGCGTTCGACGGCGGCGAACAAAGAACTTCGTTTTCGGACGCGCATGGCGAGAGCGAGCGCTTCATTGCCGACATTGAGGGTGATTTTGACGCCGACGACGCGGAAACTGGCGACGAGGGCGGCGACGGCACAAACGGCGGCGCGCGCCGCGTCGACGACAGCGACGGCGAGCTCGGTACGTTCGGCGACGGCGCGTTCGGCGACGGCGCGTTCGGCGACGGCGAGTTCGGCGACGGCTCGGGCGGCGACGGCGCGCTCGCAGACTCGACGGACTCGAGCTCGTCGTTCGCAGACGCGCGCGCGCGGCCCGCCGCGTCCGTCATTCTGAACCGCGTGCCGCGCTTCGCCGTGCTCACCGTCGGCCAGCCGCAGAAGGTCAGCGACGGCGCGTCGAGCTACATCTCGTACCTCGTCACATCGCAGCAGTACGACGGCGACGGCGTCGAGCGCGCGCGCCGCCGCTACTCCGACTTCGCGCGCCTCTACGACCAGCTCGCCGCCGAGTTCCGCGCGTGCGCAGTGCCGCCGCTGCCCGACCGCTGGCGCATCGAGTACATCGCCGGCGACCGGTTTTCGCCCGAGTTCACGGCGCGCCGCGCCGCGTCCCTCGAGCGGTTTCTGTTCAGAGTGTCGCAGCACCCGTTCCTGCGGCGGTCGCGCGCGTTCCTCGGCTTCCTGACCGCCGGCGCCGCGAGCGCCGCGAATGCGAGTGCAAACGCGAACGCGAACACGAACACGAACACAAACGGCCACGCGAACGGCCACGCGAACGGCCGCGCCCATGCAGCCGCCAACGCGCTCGCGATGCAGACGGCGGACGAGTCGGCCGTGAGCACGGCGCTCGACCACCTGAGCGAGGTCCTCATGAACGCGTTCACGCGCGCGAAGCACCAGAGCAAGGAGATGGTCGGCGCGAAGGAGCGCGCGGCGCGGTACGAGCAAAACATCGCGACGCTCGACAAGGCGGTTGTGTGGGTCGCGAAGCTGCAGTCCGAGCTCGCGCTCGACTGCGAGCAGCTCGTGAAACCGACGCGGCGGCTCGCGGAGCTCGCGCCGCAGTCGGCGCCGGCGTTCGCGCGGCTCGGCGACGCCGCGCAGGTGCTCGCGCGCTCGACGGCGCAGCTGCGCGCCGGCGTCGACTGCAACTTCGCGTGTGCGCTGCGGGACATGGCCCACTACGTGCAGGCACTGAAGGGCATGCTGAAGCAGCGCGAGCAGCGGCAGATCGACTACGAGGCGCTCGTCGAGTACCTGACGCGCGCCGAGCACGAGCTCGTCGCCGCCGAGCACGGCGCGCCGGCGCCGGCGCTGTCGACGAGCTTCCTGAAGTCGAAGGTCCAGGAGCTGCGCGGCGTCGACCGCGAGCAGGCGCGCCAGCAGCGCATCGCGCGCCTGAAGGCGCGCATCGCCATGTTCCGCACAGAGAGCCAGCGCGCAAAGGCCGTGAGCGACGATTTCGAGGAGCTCGCGAAGCGCGAGGTCCGCGTCTTCGACCAGACCGAGGCCATCGAGCTGCAGCAGAGTCTGGCGGGGCTTTCGAGCTCGTACATCGAGTTCTATACGACGGTTCTCAGCGAGTTCCGGCGAATCGAGAGCGAGCTTGACTAGCGCTTGGGGCTGCATGCCGTGAGGGCGGGCTATTGAGGAGGACCAACTACGAGCGGAGGGAGCAGTGAGACGTGAGTAGTGGAGAACGCATATTACTGCACAGCATATCATACGTTAGAGTAAATATTTAATTGACTAGGTGTTCAATGCTCCTTCGAGACGCTTGGCTCCACGGATGCGGTCTTGGAGATGCCTGTTGTCGACTGTGTGAGGAAGTCGCGACCACTATAGATCCTCTTTTTTTTCTCCCAGGGACGAGCTGGTTAGCATTCCTAACTACTCATTTCGAGGTCAGCGCCTCTAAGCGCTGGCCAAATCGAGAATTGAGGCAATTGTCGACCGTGTGGCCAAATCCTATCGAGATTTATGGCAACCGTCGACTGTTTGAACAAATGGAGGCGTACTTCTAATACTACAAATCTCTATGTTTCTTTCTGGCTGAAACCACACAGGATTGCTAGGGATCAGCTAGGGATGGTAATTAGCATTCCTAGTACTCATTTCGAGGTCAACGCTTCTAAACTCTATGGCCAAATTCCGATCTCTAGAGGAGGTTTCTTGGAGCCTTGATCCTACATAACCACGCCAAACAGTCCTACGAACGGGTCTGGCAAGCTTCAAGTCGGCTACTCATTCTGTTGCTCATGTCGGTCACTCACTCGGACTCATTCCGTCACTCATTCGGTTGCCCAAAACAAACACCAAACTCGACGCAAATTGGAGAGTTTCACACGACAGGATGCCTCTATATCGTAAACTAAACCGTCAGAGCTTGTTAAGCTCAGGGTCAGGAGACGATGATAAACCGCGTCATGCACCCTCATCACCCAACAAACAATGGCCCCGTTACCGCCACTACCAAGCATCGAAGAAGCGAGCCGGTACAAAGACACGCATCTAGCGCGAAATCGTTTGAAAACGTTTAAGCGACAGGGGGAATTGCCCAAACCATTGTTTTGGAAGATCGAGGGCATCGTCTGCCGCGTCCCCGACCACCATTTCTACGAGTTTATGGCATCCCCAGGCCCCGAAACAGTCGGACCCGATTCTGAAACATCACATGGGCTCCACAGAAACGTGGCAGACGGGCGCGATCCTGAAGAATCTGAAGACAAATCTGAAGACGAGGCTGAAGCCGAGGCTTCTCCCCAACTGAGCCATAGACGCGCGAGCGGAGAGAATGCGAGCGAAAGCGGCGACAGCATTAGCGGCGCCGAGGCGAGTGAGTACGAGAGCAATGAGCACGAGAGCAGCAACTACGAGAGCAGCGAGTACGAAAGCGAGTACGAGAGCGAGTACGAGAGCGACGGCGAAGACGAGTCACGGGATGACGAGAGCAGCAACTCGAGCGTCCACTCGAGCAGCGACTCAAGCGGCGAGTGGAGCAGCGAATCGAGCGATAGCTACGACATAAGCGAGGAGTTGGGTGCCGAGTGGGCCGAGTGGGTCGAGTGGGCCAGAAGGTTGAGACACGAGCGCGAGGCGAATGAAAACAGGGAGAGCCATTTCGACAGAAACGGCAATTTCCGAACGCCTCCCGCGCTGGTTACGGACCCGACGCCCGAAGAAGTCATGCAGGAAGAGGCGCGGCTCATTGCATCACTACGGGCGCTTAGGAGGCTCGCAGAAAGCAGCCCGTCCTATCGCCCGTCGCCTACGAATCACCACATTCTATGTTTGAGCGGGCGAGCATCGCAGACCTAGGGGTTGATACGGAGGGAGCAAGAAATCGAAGACGACGAGAACCGGCGGCACAGAGAGATGGGCCGAGCTGCGAGCCGTTACACAATGACCACGGCCATCATACTAGCGCTCTTCATCGGTACTCAAAGTCCGTGGGAATCCATAGCTACATAATTATATCTCGAAGTCCTATTTCCGCCTGGCGCACCCCGCTCAGGCCGTACCCTACGTGCTTACTCGATATTACCCGAACGAGACAGGCGAGCCGCATTGAGTGGAACGAGGCGCACCGAATGTAGCTGTGCTCTGTGGGGAGATGGGCGCACTACATCGACAACAGGTCAAAATTGATCCTTCATCGGATCCGTCATCGAATCCACGGTGTTGGATCCAAGCCACTGTCGAATCCACGTCACACCAGTCATGCCACATCATCCACACCACATCATCCACGCCACACATCCACGCCACATCATCCACGTCACATCATCCACGTCACATCATCCACGTCACCATTAGGATTGGGATTACGACACCATGCATACACCCTGTATACGACACCATTGATACGCACCATCACGACACCACGACACCACGACACCAGCACGACCATATCACCACGACACCACGACACCATCACGACCATATCACGACCACATCACGACATCACGACACCACAGCGACACCATGGAAATCAATACGATCACGCCACGCGTCATCACTTGCCCAGCAGTACCCGATTACATTCGTACTATATAAGATTACCACTACGCGACCGCCTACCGCGGCCGATACTCGCGACCGACACTCGAGACCCATGAAACCATTTGCGTTCACGACATCTTCTATTCGGTGTTGTCAGACAGCCTCGAACCATCGAGAACACAGGCCCGATGCGGCACGTGACCTGCACACTTAATTTTTCACGCCAGAAACCCTAGCGGGGAACCAGCGACGTGTCACTTCAGCCTAACCCTCACATTTATATACTGAACTATTCCACATCGGACAACACCCAAAAAGTAACCTGTAAATTTTCCACAAAAAAAATGGGTAGAGTGTTCAATACGTGGACGCTTTTGTGTTGGTGCTTCGCCCTGTTCACGCTGCCGCTCCTCGGCAGCGCGGACGCGGACGCGGACGTGGACAACTACGGCACGGTCATTGGCATCGATCTCGGCACGACGTACTCGTGCGTTGGTGTGATGCAGCACGGGCGCGTCGAGATCCTTGCGAACGACCAGGGCAACCGGATCACGCCGAGCTACGTCGCGTTTGCCGACGGCGAGCGGCTGGTCGGCGACGCCGCGAAGAACCAGGCGCCGAACAACGTCGCGAACACGGTGTTCGACATCAAGCGGATCATCGGGCTGAAGTTCAGCGACGCGAGCGTGCAGAGTGACATCAAGCGGTTCCCGTTCAAGGTCGTTTCGAAGGACGACAAGCCCGTTGTTGAGGTCGACTTCAACGGCCCGAAGGAGTTCGCGCCCGAGGAGATCAGCGCGATGGTCCTCGGCAAGATGAAGCAGATCGCGGAGGACTACCTCGGCGAGAAGGTGACGCACGCCGTCGTGACGGTGCCGGCGTACTTCAACGACGCGCAGCGCCAGGCGACGAAGGACGCCGGCCTCATTGCCGGGCTCAACGTTTTGCGGGTTGTGAACGAGCCGACGGCCGCGGCGATTGCGTACGGCCTCGACAAGACGGACGGCGAGCGCCAGATCATTGTGTACGACCTCGGCGGCGGGACCTTCGACGTGTCGCTCTTGACGATCGACAACGGCGTGTTCGAGGTCCAGAGCACGAACGGCAACACGCACCTCGGCGGCGAGGACTTCGACTTCCGCGTCGTGCGCTACTTCCAGCAGAAGTACCTGAAGCAGAAGAAGATCGACATCTCGGCGAACGCGAAGGCGATGAGCAAGCTGAAGCGCGAGGTCGAGAAGGCGAAGCGCATTCTGTCGTCGCAGATGAGCGCGCGCATCGAGATCGAGAACTTCATCGACGGCGAGGACTTCAGCGAGACGCTGACGCGCGCGAAGTTCGAGGAGCTGAACCTGAAGCTGTTCGAGGAGACGCTGACGACGGTGAAGAACGTGCTGAAGGACGCGAACATGCAGAAGGACGAGGTCGACGACATCGTGCTCGTCGGCGGCTCGACGCGGATCCCCAAAGTGCAGGAAATTTTGGAGAACTTCTTCGGCAAGAAGGCGAGCAAGGGCATCAACCCGGACGAGGCCGTCGCGTACGGCGCGGCCGTGCAGGCCGGCGTGCTCTCCGGCGACACCGGCGCCGAGGACATCGTGCTGCTCGACGTGAACCCGCTGACGCTCGGCATCGAGACGACGGGCGGCGTCATGACGAAGCTCATCAACCGCAACACGCCGATCCCGACGAAGCGCTCGCAGATCTTCAGCACGGCGCGCGACAACCAGGACACCGTGCTCATCCAGGTGTTCGAGGGCGAGCGCCCGCTGTCGAAGGACAACAACCCGCTCGGCCAGTTCGAGCTCAAGGGCATCCCGCCGGCGCCGAAGGGCGTGCCGCAGATCGAGGTCACGTTCGAGCTCGACGCGAGCGGAATCCTCAAGGTGCAGGGCTACGACAAGGGCACCGGCAACTCGGAGTCGATCACGATCACAAACGACAAGGGCCGGCTCTCGAAGGAGGACATTGAGCGCATGGTCCAGGACGCCGAGCGCTACGCCGAGCAGGACGAGGCCGTGCGCACGCGCATCGAGGCGCACAACGCGCTCGAGGCCTACATCGCGAGCGTGAACCGCATGGTCACCGACGTCGCGGACCTCAGCGACGACGACCGCAGCGCGCTGAAGACGGCCGTCGCCGAGGCCGAGGAGTTCGGGCTCGCGAACCCGGACGCGGACGCCAGCGAAATCGAGGCCCAGAAGGCCGCGCTCGAGGCCGTGGTCAAGCCGATCTCGGCGAAGCTCTACGGCGGCAGCGGCAACACGGGCAGCGACGGCGTCGGCTTCGACGACGACGACATCACGTTCGACGACGAGTTCGACCACGATGAGTTGTAATATAGCCAGTCGCTGGTGCAAATAGATCCTAATAAGTAAATTAGATTCGTGTTTTACGTGCATTAAGTTTGTGTAAGTGCCTGTGGAAGCGTTTGTACTGCATTTGTGAGTGCACTATGTGAGCGTTTTGCAAGTGCCGAGTGCAAGTGGAACGTATATTGAGCACACGGGCAGGTGGACAGTGGGCACACGATGGGTATGCCACTAGCAGGAGTAGGAATTTTTTGAGCGCTCAGTAGCGGATGAAGTAGACGACATAATAAAAAAGATGTAATGGCATAAGTTATGGCTGGAGTCACGGTACTGGGTGGGGAGCCAAGGAGAGATAACAGTCTAACAGCAAGCTTTCCTGTTTGTCTGTCTTGTCTCTCTCCTCCCTCTATCTCTCGTCTCTCCTTATTTTGATGATGAGCATGAGCCATGATAAGCGAGGTTGGCCGCACGCGACGACTGCTGATTTGTGCAGGTGTTCTTTGATGTCGCAGTGCAGCATGATGTTCAGGACGGGTAGTCCTCTTAAGTATTGTGTCGTCATCCTTAGACTACTCCCTGCTAGCGGCCAGTCCTACTATTCACACTTC
>JAJMCC010000100.1:0-11130 GCA_030584945.1 Starmerella roubikii | reverse complement strand
ATCGCGTTCCTGTTGGGTCCTTCATGACCGACAGCGACAATGCGTGGAAGCGTGAGACCGACTAGGCAGTTCTAACAAATATATAGGACACAAAATAGTCTGCATGCCTGCTACATTGACGCATGTACTGAGTATCATTAACTCTTTGCACTTCAGAGCTCAGCAAGTTTACTCCGGCATTCCGATTTACATGCAACTATGCAATGATGTTCAGATGGATATGCTTCTTTGGTAAGCACTCTTCAATGCTGTTAGTGGCTTCTCGTTTTGCCCAAAAAGCTGTGTTCACGTTTTATTATCCGATACTCCAGCGAGGACATCTTTGATCACAAAAAAATGGTGACGAGGGAGGGATTCGAACCCTCGCCTCCGGAGAGACAGGAGCCTTAATCCTGCGCCTTAGACCACTCGGCCACCTCGCCCGTTGCTTGACTAAGTCATATGCATTTTCTATCTCTGATCTGTGAGCGCAGATCGACCCAATCCCGCCTTTCCCCATGGGAATCCCACAACTTCGGGGAATCCCGCAACTTCGGGTCTAAAAGAAAAAGCATTGCACTAAGAACTTGCGTGTTAACATATTCATATGCTATCAGCAATCAAAGCCCCGTTAAGCAAAGCTCCAATAAGCACTGAAATGCCATAACCTTTTGAAATTTCACCTACATAGTGTTAGCTATCAATGGCAGCTCATGCTCTTTTGAGCCCGGTCGCCCCACACCCAAAAGCCGATTCCAGCGCCTATAGCAACCGAGAGCATGGCCCAGCCGTTGTAGGACATGAAGACGAGCATCAGCAGATATGAGTATCCCACTTGAACTGCATAGCCCAAGGCTTGCTGTAAACGGTAGGCCCTTGAATCGTTCTGACCCGTCGCGAGCGACGCGGCGCTCTGGGCCTCGATGTCAATGATCCTTATACGGTAACGGAGGTATTCGTAGCCGGCCGAGAGGGCGGTAATGGTGGCGAGCGTGAGCAGAAGCCCGAGGCTCGTGCGCACATGCCACCAGCGGAACACGACACAGAGGTCCGTCGTGTCCCACGTGAAGAGCATGTTCATGCTGCAACGACTCGGCTCTGCGCCATGGCCTGTGTGGGGGCTGTGATCCATGTTCAGTCGCGGGGTATGGAACAGCGATGTGCGGACTCGTGAGAAGTTTGGAGCACAATTCACGAGCCTCAGTTCTATAATTTGTAAGCTCACGGGGTGTTGCGCTCAGCTTTTAGAATGCACGGGTTCCGAAATGGATGGTGTAGTACGGCGCAATGCGTATGAGGACATGTTGCGATGCCTGCTTGAGAAAATCCCGACGGCCTTGCCGAAGCAACGACCATCACGCTTTGCGATCTAATTCTTCGTTAAACACAAATTCACAATATCTTCCACACTCTCCTCAAGTAGTCGTTTCGTTCGCGTGCCCCATCTGTCGTATTAGGCAGCCATAACCCCCAAGCCCCATCCATGCCACAGGGGGGGCTTCATGCACAATTAAATATATCATTTTTCCCTACATATGGCCGAGAGAACCATGTACGATTTCATCATTGTTGGGGCCGGAGTTGTTGGTCCCGCGCTCGCGAAGGCTCTGGCCGACCAAGGGAGGTCCGTTCTAGTGCTGGAGCGAGATCTGCGCAAGCCGGACCGAATTGTTGGCGAGCTGCTGCAGCCCGGCGGCGTCAAGACCTTGCAGAAGCTCGGCATGTCCCAGGCGCTCGAGGGCATTGACGCTGCGCCCATCTACGGCTACGAGGTTATATACAACGGCGACGTCGTGGACATCCCGTATCCGCGCGCGAGCCGCGACGAAAAGCCCGCACAGGGACGCGGCTTCCACCACGGGCGGTTCATCATGAACCTGCGGCAGATAGCGCGCGAAACGAAGGGCGTCGAGCTCGTCCAGGCGACGGTGACGGGGATTCTCCAGGAGTCGGGGCGCGTGACGGGCGTCGCGACGCGCGAGCTCGGCGAGTTCCGTGCGCGCATTGTTTGCGTGTGCGACGGCACGAGTTCGAAATTCCGCAAAGACTTTGTCGAGACGCAGCCGGTTGTCGAATCCTTTTTCGTCGGCGCTGTTCTGCAGCAGCCGAAACTGATTGCGCCGAACCACGGCCATGTCATAATTGGTTCGGACTTTAGCCCCATTCTCGTGTACCAAACCTCCTCTACAGAAGCGCGCATTCTCTGCAACGTCCCGCTGAAGAAGCTGCCCTCCGTGACGAACGGCGACCTGCAGCGCTGGCTCGAGACGAACTGTTTGCCGCACGTGCCCGAGGGCATCAAGCCGGCATTTGCGAAGGCGCTCGAGGAGGGCAAGCTGCGCAGCATGCCGAACCAGTACCTGCCGGCCGTGAAGTACGACGTGCCGGGCCTCGTTCTGCTCGGCGACGCCATGAACATGCGCCATCCGTTGACGGGCGGCGGCATGACGGTTGGTCTTGGCGACGCGTACCTCCTTGCGAGCTTGCTGCAGCCGCTGAGCTCGGTGGCCCTTGAAGACCACGCCGAGATCCGCCGGATCCTCCGTGATTTCCGCCACGAGCGTAAAAGCTCGTCCGTGGTCGTGAACGTGCTGTCGATCGCGCTTTACCAGCTGTTTGCCGCGCAGAGCCGCGAGCTGCGTATTCTGCAGCGCGGGTGCTTCGGCTACTTCCGAATGGGCGGCGACTGCGTCACAGGGCCAGTGAGCCTGCTCAGCGGCATTGAGAAGCGGCCCGCGACGCTGTTCTACCATTTCTTCGCCGTCGCCTTCTACGCGATCAAGCTGAACTACATCGAGAAGTGGTCGTCGATGGGCCTGCTCGGAATCCTCGTTGCACTGTACCAGACTTTCTCGACGTTCTACGTCGCGTCGATGGTCTTCCTGCCTTTCCTTGTGAAAGAACTGCTCCTTTGAGGATGCTCGCGAGCAGCCTTCTGTAATATATAATTTAGCGGACGAAGTTTTTGTATATAAGTCAGGTCGTTTGCTATATCTCTGGTGGTCGATAGCTAAGGGTGGTACCCGGTTTACGTCTCAAAACCGTCACGACCTCAATACGAGCTGAGAGGTCGGGGAAGGCGCCATAAGCTTGCTAGATACTCGAGTCTAGAACTCCTTTATGGGTCTTGCTTTGCGGCGTCCGCATGGTGTCACATGGTGAGGGCCCATGAATAATAAAGGGTGGTTCGGGGTGCGAGCTCAGCAGCAATGACTTTCACACTACCGAAGATTGGCTTCGGCGTTTACCTGATTCCGCGCTCGGAGACGGCAAAATGCGTGGTCAATGCGCTCGAGGCCGGCTACCGCCTCATTGATTCGGCGGCGCTGTACCACAATGAGAAAGAAGCGGCGCAAGGCATCCGCGACTTCTTGAAATTGCACCCCGAGGTGCAGCGCAGCGAAATCACCTACACGTCGAAGCTCTGGGATGACTCGTTTGGTACGCGAGCGGCGCGTGAGGGCACCGCTGACTCGCTCGAGCGCGCGGCCGAGCCGATCGACCTGTACCTGCTCCATTCGTCCGGCTCGGGGCTTACGGAGCGCCGCGAGTCCTGGCTTGTGTTGGAGGAGTTTGTGCACGCCGGGAAGATCAAGCACATCGGCGTCTCGAACTGGGGCATCAAGCACCTCAAGGAGTTGGAGTCCTACGCCTCGATCAAGCCCGTCGTCAACCAGATCGAGGTCAATCCGTGGAAGCGCATGGACGACTTGGTCGCTTACTGCCAGGCGAACGGCATCATCGTCGAATGCTACTCGCCGCTGACCATGGGCAAAAAGCTGCGAGACCCCGAGCTCGTGGCGCTTGGTGAAAAGTACGGCAAGAGCACGGCGCAAGTGCAGCTGCGCTACCTCGTGCAGCGCGGCATTGTCCCGATTCCGAAGACGGTCAATCCGCAGCGTATGCGCGAGAACCTCGACATCTTCGATTTCGAGCTCTCGAAGTCTGAGATGGAAAACCTCGGCGACGCGAGCCAGTATGTCATGGCTATCCCCGGATGGGATCCCACAACGTGGAGCTAAACGTAGGGGAATTAAATAATCTATGTACATTGCTATTTCATCTGCCTCTCCTTCTCGGCGAGTTCTTCGAGCTGCGCTTTCTGCGCGTCCATTGCGTCCTGTTCCAGCGCCTTGTTATGCTCTCGCAGCGCTTCGGCGGCAATCTCTCGATCTAGTTTCTGCATCGCCGCAGATCCCTGCAGCCACGCAGGTTTGTCGACGTTCTCCTTAATCCGCCGCTCCATGATTTTGCCCATCCGCTCGCGGATGTCCTTTTCCCGGTAGTACTGGGCCCGCAGCTCCGGGGAAAGGCTCTGGATGATCTGGTCGTCGTCAGGCGTGCCATACTTCACAAATAGGTAGCCGCCCCCAACAAAACCGCCGGCCATGGTCAGAAATTGCACCCATCTTCGCAACGGAGGCATTCTACTCCTAACCTAAACGCACTGTGCAGGACGATGTGAAAAATGACACGGCAGAGGACACGAACGGTGGAGTAGTGTGTGGAACTGCGATTGTGTAGTTTATAGTTGAGACCGAATCTAGTTTGGTCGCATTTGATGAGGTGTCGTCGGGTTCAATATATGTCAGCGAATATCATAGTTGGCTCCTTGAGCCAATGGCGTCTAGTCTAATTCAGGTGTGAAAAGTGTGCTTTGCAAATTCAGACCAGCCGGTTCAGAGGAAGGCACGAAACACGATAGGGGAACTGCGCTAGTGTAATGGCCTCTTTGTCACGCTGCACCTCAACTATGGGCAATTGCTCAGAAAAATAATGCGATACGTAGTTCTAAGGAAACTCTATCTTGATCACCTGCTCCAAAGTCGCTCTTGCTCGCTTGCTCGCTGCCTCGTCCGTCCCCGACTTAAAGGCGCCCCTCGATCTTCGAGTCCGACTTGATGAGCGGGTACAGCAGCGTAGTGAGGAACTCCGAGAACCTCTGGTTCGTGACCTCTGGCGCGAGAGCCTGGGCTGCCTCGTCGAAGCGGCCCGCTCCCTGCGCGGCCTTGATCTTCGAGACCTCCTCATCGAGGACCTTCAGCATGTAGTCAGCCGTAACTTTCTGGCCCTCGGCCGTCGTGGCGCCGTGCTTCACCCACGAGTTCAGCAGCGCGCGCGACACCTCAGCCGTCGCCGCGTCCTCCATGAGGAAGTTGATCGCGACGGACCCCGTCCCGCGCAGCCAGGCCTCCATGTACGCGAGCGCAATGTACAGGCTCTTGCGGATGCCGGCATCGGTGATGCGGCCGCCCGGGATGAGCGGGTTGATGAGGTCGGAAGCGCGGATCTGCGTCTCCTCGTGGCGCTCGAATATCTGGTTCGGCCCGGGCATGTGCTCGTTGAACACGTCGAGAGCGATCTTCGCGAGCGCCGGGTGCGCGACCCACGTGCCGTCGTGACCAGCGAGGACCTCACGCAGCTTGTCGGCAACGACGCCTTTCATCGCGACCTCGTTCGCCTTCACGTCGTTCTTGATCGGGATCTGCGCGGCCATGCCGCCCATGGCGTGGACGCCGCGCTTGTGGCACGTCTGAATGAGCAGGCGCACGTAAGCCGTCATGAACGGGACCTTCATTGTGACGTCGTCGCGGTCAGGCAGCAGGAACTGCGAGTGCGCGCGGAACTTCTTCGCAAATGAGAAGATGTAGTCCCAGCGGCCGCAGTTAAGACCGGACGAGTGGTCCCTGAGCTCGTAGATGATCTCGTCCATCTCGAACACGGCGAGAATCGTCTCGATGAGCACGGTCGCGCGGATCGTGCCGCGCGGGATGCCGACCCAGTCCTGCGACAGGTTGAAGATGTCGTTCCACAGCCGCGCCTCGAGGTGCGACTCCATCTTCGGCAGGTAGAAGTACGGGCCGCGGCCGCGCGCAATGAGCTCCTTTGCGTTGTGGAAGAAGTAGAGGCCGAAGTCGAAGATGCCGCCCGAGATCGGCTCGCCGTCGACGAGGAAGTGCTCCTCTTCCAGGTGCCAGCCGCGCGCACGCACAATCAGCGTCGGCAGGTCCTTCTTGTCCATGTCGCTGCGGTCCGTCTTCAGCGAATAGCTCTTCGAGCCCTGCTGCAGCGAGATCTGGCCGCGCACGGCGTCGTACAGGTTCAGCTGGCCCTCGACCATGTTCGACCACGTCGGCGTGCTCGAGTCCTCGAAGTCGGACATGTACGTGTACACATTCGAGTTCAAGGCATTGATCACCATTTTCCGGTCCGTCGGGCCGGTGATCTCGACGCGACGGTCCTCCAAGCCGGGCGCGAGTGTGGGGCCCTGCCACGTCGGGTCGTCGCGCACATGCTTTGTCTCGGGGAGGAAATCGGGGAATTCTCCGGCGTCAATGCGAGCCTGGCGGGCCTCGCGCGCCGCGAGCAGCTCTAACCGGCGTTTGTTAAAAAGCCGGTGCAGCGTAGCGATAAAGGCCACTGCATCGGGGGTCAAAATTTTGGACGACACGCCACTGGAAACTGAGGCGAACGTAACGCCCTTCGTGTTCTGAGATGAAGGTGCAACCATTGTGAATCAAGAAGAATTGGGGCGATCACCGGGTACTTATATATCGGACACGCCTGAGCTAAATGATGGATAAATGGCCTGTCCTTGCCCTGATTGTGGGGTTATCGGACTGAGGTGCCAGATCAGGCACTCCGCGGAGACGAGGACATCTAAATAAAATAAAACGGCTCGTTGTTTAGAATGGTAAAAAAATTCATTGAGTTCTGTATGAATTTCCAACTGCTTTAAGCGCCGTTGTTGGCTCGAATCGCCAAGGGACCCGAGCGCAGCGCGTGGTTCGGCCCCGAGATTCGGCGTCGCTAGTGGCCGCGGTCAGCTTGAGTCGGAGCTAGCTTACCTAAGCGACACGGGTAGATCATGTCGAGCGTTGCTCGGGTCAGCCAATTCAGTCATCGATGCTGGAGGAGGACTCAATTCAGGGAGAGACCCGTGCTGGTTGTACAGGGTCTCTCAACTAGTGTGTACGAGGCGTTTTTCTAGATTTGAACGGGTCCAGCTTAAGATATCACGGTCCCTCTATATACTGTAAAGTGCCTTAAATCCACAGAAAGAGCTACTTTCATTGATCTGACGCTCAGGTTTCTTGCGATGGCTGTGTGCGGGCATATATGACTTCTCTTCGAGTTGCCATTTTGCTTCTTGATACGCTGATTTTGGGCAGGGCAGATCCGCCGGACAACCCACGTTATCGAACGTGTCCTCGCAGTACCTTTATGATACACTGTGTTCTGATACTCAATAACTTTGGAGACCCGCGGCTGGCGAAATTCTACTCGCCGCTGGATATCCAGGCGCAGCAGGCGCTCATAAAGCAGGTGAATGAGCTGCTGTCGACGCGCTCGCCGGCGCAGTCGAATTTTCTCACGCTCCCGGAGCTGCTCAAAAGCGGCGACGAGTCCGAGGACGACGAGCTCAGAGTGATCACGAGGCTCTACGCAACGCTCAACTTTGTGTTCATCTTCGACAAGCAGGAGAGCTACCTCGGGATCTTCGACCTTATCCAGGTATTCGTCGAGGCCCTCGACAAGTGCTTTGCCAACGTGTGTGAGCTGGATATCATATTCGGTTGGGAAGTGCTCCAGTCTGTGCTCGAGGAAATCGTTCAGGGAGGAATGGTGCTCGAGACGAACGTGCAAAACATCGTCGACGCCGTCGACCGCAATAATAAGCAGCAGACAAGCGGAGCTGGCTCCCGCTTGCTGAACGAAGATGCGCTGCGGTCGGCGAGCCGAGCGCTTGCCGATGCGACGTCCACGTTCCGGTCGTTCCTTCCCTATTAGTTATTTATTGAGATCCTTACAGCGGTCAACACTATGTCTAGATAATCTTGTCTTGAGATCCTTACAGCGGTCAACTACTGCGTCTAGATAATCTTGTCTTGAGATCATTTGCGTCGTTCTCCATGATACACGTTGCTCCCTGCTTTGCGTTGCATCTAGGCCTGCCAATTATATACCTGGAACATCCGTGTTTCACCGCATCTCCATAATGTCAGCAAGGTGTCAACTACAGTGCCATTCATCAATACACTCATGCATGTTAATAGTCGTGCTACAAGTGATATTTTTAATAATCTATTGCACACAATATAATGCACCGGAAATCATGCAGTTTCTAACGCATGCAAGTGATATAGTCTTAATACGAACAACTGTTTTTATTTTTTGTCTTGGGATGGCGAGTGATACTTATTCACTCGGCACGCTTCTCTGCATAGCTATTCCTCTAGGAGCTGTTGCTGTTCTATCCATATTGATCCTGTTGGTGCTGGCACTACGCTTTTCGTGCATCACAGAACGAATTGAGTATACCCAACGTGCGGAACGGTTGGCCCGAATGGGTGATTTCCGACGCAGCTCCGATTTAAAGTCTCCGCGCCGGCGTAGCTTTTGGAGTGTGATATGCTGCATCCCACCCGAAGTACAGCACTTACCATCTAGCAAGCATGCAAAATACCGAGGGAAAGAGTCTTTGGAGAATCGTGCGGACCAGAAAGCTCATAATCCCGCTTCAAATGCGGGTACCGCCGCAGCAACCAATGCTGCCACTACTGCTGCTTCGCAAAATACATCGGCTTTGCCCGAGGCCACAGCACAGACATCTCCTGATACAGGAAATAATTTGCGCCATAGTCGTCATGTCCTCTCTGATATGAGCAACATGCACGGCTCTCAGAATACAGAGCCTTTGTCGATTCTGTCATCATATCCTCGACTACCTAGTGTCAAAATCTCAGGCAAGCCAAACAATGCCCAGCAGTTTTACGAAAGGCTGGCTAATTTACCGTATCCGCTCGACTTCCAGGCGCCCAACGATGACAGTGCTCAGTCAAGTTCGCAGGAATATGGCACCCCTACTGAGTACACGCCTGCACCACCTTCTGAGTATAAACCGAAAAGTCAAAATCCTGCTGGCTCTAATAGAGCGCTTTCGGCAGTGAAAGGATCAACACCCAAGCTAGATCCTCACACCAGCTTAGGTTCGAAGCCGACGCCTCCGGCCAAGAACATTCTGCGTCCAAAGCTCGTCACCCCGATGTCCTCCTTCAGTGAAGCCCGCCAACGCGCTAACGCTACTGAAGCTATACCAGAGAACTGGCCGCTAAGGAACTCGCCGTCGCTGAGCCTGGCTAAGAAGGATACCCAGCCAGCATCATCGCTGCAAATGCCGCCACATTTTCGGCAATCGGATGGCTCTCTGCAGAGCAGTATGGTCGGGTTTCCGGGACAAAAGCCGGAACTGCGAGACATCCCGAGCAAAGAGTTCGCGCCGAGCTCGCAACGTGGTGACCAGCTTGGCCTAGTATATGACGCTGCTTCATTTGGACCCAATAAAGACACTCCGGCCGAAGCGATGAAAAGCAGCACTTTCCAAACAAGGTGGTCTGAAATGAGGCCAAATCATCAATCCTCCTCGGCGTCGATCAACAAAACTAGTAGTCGAACGCCGAGTGCCTCCGAGGAGAGGCGAGAGCAAATTCTCGGCATGCTGCAGCGTAATGAAAACATTCTCGACGCAGGCCAGCGATCGGGGCGCCAAGAATTTTCCGCCGGTCACGCTGCGGTTCCTTCTGTGGTCGGCTCGGTAGTGACGTCTGCTAACGAAGAGCCCCGACTTTCAGCCGCTCAGGAAGGTCAGGACGACGACTCAGCATCATATGGGAGCACGCCAGAGGATAAAATACACAAGCCCTTTGTCGGTGACAAGAACGTTGACCAGAGCACGCTGAAATCGGCCAAAGATGCAACTGATGTTGAGAGGCACAAGAATGCTCTGCCTAAGAAAGCATCTGAGTCTGCGACTGCAAATCCCGAAGTCATTCTGCGTTCGCCACTTATGAATGCCGATTCAGAGAGTCGTTCGTCGACGCCTTCGCCGCTGAAGTCTCATAAATTAGAAGACTTTGGAATGGCCCATGGCAGCAGACATTCGGCATCAGCATCCATTCAACACGATGAAGGCTTTTCGCCTCCTGCAAAGCCTGAGGAAATGGCACAGCCGCATCCAAAAAGCTCCTTGTCAACTGGGGACTCTAAAGCTACGTCTTCAGCATCGATGAGGTTTCCCGAAGTTTTCTCAGGCGCTCGCACACCCTCTGTAGCTCGCGCATCTGTAACAGCCTACACTCCTCAAGTACCTTCAGTCCCTCACGCACCTTCGCTAGTTCAACAGCAGCCAGCTCCTGTGAAGGTTGTGGGCTCACCTGAGAATGATAGGACGACAGTAGCAAAGAGCCACGTCCAGCCACCAGACAACACGATAAAACGGAACAGTGCTATTGCATATGGCGAACAGGCCCTCGTTCACAGTACTTCGAAACGAGCTAAAGTGGACAAGGCGAAGAGAATCCACAAGCCACTCCCGTCGACGCCGTTTTTACTTGAGGAGGGCGTCATAGCGAACCTCCGCGGCGAAAAGCACGAAGTGTTATACGCATACCAGGCGAATCTGAGTGACGAGCTCGATCTGACGCCCGGAGACATACTCCGGGTGTTTGAGGTGTTTGACGACGGTTGGTGTCTCGCGCGCGTCGCAAGATCTAGCGGCACTTTCAGAAACATCAGTGGGGTTTGTCCGCGTTCGTGCTTGTCGCAAAATGCTGTAGCGTGATACGCCAGTTGTCCGGGTCGCAGATTAGAGACCCGCTGATTTTACAGATCTAGATAAGTAACGCGCAGAAGGCCGCTGCCCCATGTTTGTACATAATGCCTCTCACCTCGAAATCGAACCGAGGTCCTCGAACGCGTCTACGCCTGCTCGGTCGGGTCTAATTCATCACCATCTGGAGATGAAAAAAAAAAAACAATGCCTCTATCTTCCACGGAGGAAAGGCTGCTCCGTTCGTACACAATGCCTCCCACCTCGGAATTAGCCAAGGCCCCGTGAAGATGAATCAACGCTAAATTATATTTGGTGAGGAGCCCACCCGCCCTCCTCACCGCTCTCCACCGAAGACAATCTTCAGTGGAGAGCCCTCTCCCCCTCCCCGGCATTTGCCGAGGCCATCCAGGCGGGTCTACATCTGCTCGCTCGGTGTCTATACCCGAGGTCGCAGGCTGCAGACCCGCCAGTTCTACATATCTATATAATTCCACCCACGGGAGGGGGGCTGCTCCCTGATGTCTACATAATGCCCCCCC
>JAJMCC010000099.1:0-11264 GCA_030584945.1 Starmerella roubikii | reverse complement strand
GAGGAACCGACTAATCCTGAACTCTACGCCTATCTTTTGGGGCTTTTTTCTGGAAGACCGGACAACGGAACGTACACAGAGAACATGTTCGATCAGCAAGAGTTGGATAGTTACGTTACTCACGCACTTGATGCGATCAATGTCACGTTGGCAAAGCGTCGGAACCCAAAAGGCTGGATGTGCGCTGTAAACCTCTGGGGCTGTAAAAGTTGGGACAACTGCAGAATCATGTCAGGTGGCGCCAAGGACAGGAGGTGTGTCTGTGGAACCATGGGACGTTCTGGACATCCAAAGGTGTGTTACGATCAAGCTTAAAAGCTTTATGATACTCATTCCATTATGGCGGACATCGTTCTGATGATAATCTAAGCTGAGAAAAGCACAATTTTTATACGGGCACACTAAACACTCATTGAAATCTCTTCATATTGCCTCATATGGACCTATTTGATCCGCATAGTAGGAAAAGTTTTGTGGATTTGAAAATGATTGCAACATTTGGCCTAAGTATTCACATCGTCTGCTCTAACACCAAACGTTAGTTATGTTTTGATCGGAAGTACCAGGAGAGATTGTTGGTTTTCAGGTCACATTTTATTAACAATTTTTCTTCGCAATTTACACTGTACCTTGAAATTTAATGTTTTTCTCTAAAGTGCCGAGGATTATCAGGGTAGGGTAATCACGGAAAGTGCCTTGTCACTGACTAATACCTGCACTCCGGGATATATATCGCCACAGTTCTCCGGGAAACAATCACGCGAAAGTGATACTTAAGCTACTACCGGTTATGGCTCATGGTAACAGCACAGTTAAACGAAGTTCAAAGTCATGCTTATTTGTCAAAACGCATTGAGGAAACCGGTCAAGAGTCTGCTATCTACGACATGGTAGTAGAGGACATCAAGTATTCGTTTCCTAGCAACTACTCCACATCGGACAAGGCCGCGTCTGTGATCATGTCAACTGAGCTGGTTCTTGAGTCAGAGACACTCACTTATGGTCCGGGAAGGGTCATCATCCTTCAGAAACCTACTGATCCTGAACACTACGCCCATCTTTTGGAGCTTTTTGCTGGAAGGCCGGACAACGGGACAGATACCGAGGACATGTTCGACCAGCAAGAGTTGGATAGTTACGTTACTCACGCACTTGATGAACTCAATCTCAGGTCGACAAAACTGTAAGCGTATCAAGGAGCAAAATAAGCGTATCAAGGAGCCTGAAAGAAAGGAGGAGTCCAGGAATATTTCTGTGTATGACTAATGAGGGTGGTCACATACCCTATCCCAGAAAAGTTTGAACGGCACCACCACCTAATGACTTTTTTAGTTGTATCAAAGAGTCACAGCATAGCATATAAAGGAACGTAAATACGAAGTGTTTATTAGTGAGCATGCTCAAGTCAAAAAACATTGGCACTATTGAGTTACCAAGAAATTAGCTTGAAATACCTACTCGCTACGATTCTTATGACCACAGTCTGTGCGCAGAACAAGAGATCTGTGTCTATCAATCAGACAACTGTTGACGGATGGTTGGTAGAGGCAACTACCGACATGTCATACGTATATTGGGGACTTGATCCTGGTATGTGGTTAGTGGCTTATGATAGTAGGCAGCTACCCACCAGGGAGTCAACAGCGTTATCATACTTGCAGAAGAAAATGATTGGATTGGGGATAGGAGGAGAGCTGATATTGCTAAGATGGAAAAGTCCAAGCTCCTATGAAGTGATTGCGCCTACAAGACTCATTGACACAACGGATCAATTTCTACTCAAGACTCTTGTCGAGGGAGGAGTGGAGTCAGAGGGGTAGTAGCGAGGGTTACGATGTCTCAGGGTTTTACGGTTTTGGACTGCATTTGATGTTTTGCGGGAAGATAATTTCTAAGGTTACGGAGCAATCTATATTTTCTTTCTGTCGGAGTGGAAGTAGACTCTAAGGTACCCTGTACACCCTAGAGTGGTACTTTTGTGATCACTCCTGCTGCTGTCATGAGCACTATCTCTAATATAGGCTGTGAAGCGTCCAAACACAGTTTGTGATACTGGTAGACTACAGAGACACTGACTTACGATCCGGGGGGAATCATCATCCTCGAGGAACTCACTGATCCTGAACTCTACGCCTATCTTTTGGAGCTTTTTGCTGGAAGGCCGGACAACGGGACGGATACCGAGGACATGTTCGACCAGCAAGAGTTGGATAGTTACGTTACTCACGCACTTGATGAACCCAATCTCAGGTCGGCAAAGCTATAAGCGTATCAAGGAGCAAGAATATCTGAAATGTCGGAGTGTAAGTAGCTCTAAGGTGCCCTGTACACCCTAGAGTGGTACTTTTGTGATCACTCCTGCTGCTGTCATGAGCACTATTGTGTTAATATAGGCGATGAAGCTTCGTAAACCAGTTGTGATACTAGTAAACTAACTTCCTTACTCCTATCTCTACATAACGTCTTATATAGCCGTCTCCACATGACTCAGGAGCTTCTCTGGTAGCACCTGGTATCTGACAAGACCCATGAAAAAGAACTGTGCGCAATCACACCCAGAGAGGACAAAAACACGGCAACCGAACTTGATGGAATAGTAAAAGAGTTGCTAAGAGACGTTCATACTGCCGATGGTGTCAGCAAACAGGAGGCTGTTCAACTTAAATACAAAAGCCACCTCGGAAGCGTTATGCAAGCATCTCTTTTAGTAGCGCTTTCGTAAATATATATTAAGCTAATATTGCCACTTGATACGCTGATAATACCGCTCCGGAATTTCAATTACTACGAAAATAGTCAACATCTGGGCATGTTAAGTAACTTTCTCGTTATAGGCGGGTATATCATGCATGGATAAAGGCCTCATTTTATACTTGTATTGAAGAAGGCTAACCTGTCACTGTTGTTAGATCATGAACGGCATGGCTACACTAAACTGAAATGGCCTGTTTCGTCTTGTCTTTATTCTGCGCTACACGGTAAGTGCCGTTCAATCCTCTATGGGATGGGGTAACCATCAGTACACCTTCATTAGTCATCCACAAAGATATCCTGGGATTCCTTAAAACCATGTGTCCATAGTTAAACTTATTATGACCGAGGTTCTCAATTATATTTCTGACAATCGAGAATTCAGCGACTGTACGCTTGACAACGGACTCAAATGTTTTTTCATCCGGGACCCGTCTGCGGACAAACTTAATATCGCCTTAACTATGTCCTCCGATTCCGCGACTCTGCCTCACGAGCTCATTGGCTTAAATGAGATCGCTATGAACGCAATCTGGAGAGGCTCGGAGCGGTATCCTGGGTGTTTAAATTTCAGAGAATTTATTCATGGAAATGATATCGCATTCAAAAATTTCGCTGCGTGCGAGAGTCAGACAATGGCAGCCGCAGGAGTACCCGCGTCAGTTGTTGACGAGTATCTAGACCGCGTTGCCGATATGATAAGTAATCCGGAAATCACAAGGGAAGGTATCAATTTTGCGGAAATGAAGAGCGGTGATGCCCTCCTCAGAATAATGAAAGATGACGAGCATCGATGTGACAAGATTTCTGACGGCATTTTTTGCAACCAATGGAGTGAGGTATTGCTGTACAATCGGAAGGATCTGGTTTATCGAGTCCGGGACTTTATTTATCGCTACTATTGTCCTTCGAGAATGACTCTTGTGCTCTCCGGAAAAATGTCCTTTGAAAGTCTACACGAACTGGTTGTGAAGTATTTCGATTGGATTCCACGAAGTTTCACATTTATGACTTATGTGCCCTGCACAAGGCCTTTTTTCCACCCCTCAGATGAGAAGAAAATCACATTGGCTCGAGGGTATACAAGAAATGAAACAAAACTGTTAACTGTAAGTTTCTCTCTGCCACTGCAGGTGAGTCCTTCATCAGCATTTTTCATCGCATACCTTTTGAATTCCTCTAGAATTGGTTCGTTTCAGCACAAGTTGAAATCCGAAGGTTTGATAAAAGCGGCGGGAACTCCTGCTCACCTTGTTTTTCGCACCAAAAAGCTCCGGACTTTAAACATTCCCCTGTCTCAAACATTGAAAGGAAGTCAGAATTCCTTGAGGATTTTGAGTCTTTTGATGGGATTCATTGAGTTGATGAAGAAGATGGAGATTAGTGAAAGTCTTTTCAAAGAGGCTCACACAATTTTTTGTGTGTCTTCGCAAGAATGAGAATGACATTTCTATGCTGGATCACATGTGCTGCGAATTAGATGCCGGTGGCGATACGATTTGCGGTATCCAGAGATTCCACACAAGTTTGACCCTACAGAGATTAAACTCTGCGCTGAGTCCTTGGTGCCGAAAAACTGTGTCGCTGTTGCGTTGAGCAATGAATACGCAAGTGCTCCGGTCAAAAACACAGACTTGTACTTGCAGTACTTTACAGAGGAAATCAGAATAGAGCCTTGTTGCGATGGTCTTTCCGTTGGTAACCCAGACCCATTGATTACCGGTTGCCAGACACCATTGGTAAAAGACAGTGACTTGCATTTAATTTCGCCAAATGTCTACCTAAGGTCAACCGCTGGTGAGTTTTTTTCGACGGTTAACATTGGTATCAAGTCCCCGGAATTTTCGAAGCATTCGTTGCTGGCACAGAAATTGTATGCAAAGTTGATCAGTCACAAACTGTGTTTAGTCACCAATTGCTTGTTTGACATTAGCGTAGGTGTGGAAGCTGACATTTTTAGCGTATGCATCAAATGCCCACCCGCATCTGTTAGCAGGATCATGTTCCTGGTTTGTGGATATCTGTCAAGGCCCATTGAAGATACGCATATTCAGAAGCTTATGGGTTTAAAACATGAGAAAAAACGGGTAATCGATATGTGCCTATCCTGTCAGTTTGACGCCGCATATCAACCCGAATTCGACGAAATTATCAAAAATAACTTTGATCCTGCTGAACAGAAACAGCAGCTGGAGGCTATCAGAGGCCTATCTGACTTGCCACAAATGATAAAGGGGGAAATTGTGCTACTTTTCGGCGGAAATGCCCATCCATTGCTTGCTCTTGAAGCTGCTAAGACAGCAATTTCTCTACGCTCGGATTGTTCAAAAGCTCGCAGCCTCATTTCCACGACCAGGGACGCTAAGCGAACAATTTCCAGGAAGTATTTCAAGAATTCTTCAATCTGCAAAATATTCGATGTGGGACCATTTTCATACTCTGATTGGGCCTCTCTGAACTTGATCAGGCGAGTTCTCACAGAATTGTTCGCAAACAAGATACTAATTGGGCCACGGATAAGTTCAGAATTTACAGCAGAGTCATTGCACAGATATGGCCGCATGTGGCTTTTGTTAAGGCTGAGTGGAGATACCTCAGAACTGGAACTGGAAAGAAGGCTGGACTCATGCATGTCTGAAGAACTGCCCCTGCTCCTCGAACGTGCTGACGAGACCTTTATCCGACAATTTAGAGATATCGTGTGGGAGAAGGACTTGATAGCTCCGAAATCCAATCTTGATGAAGAGATATCATTCCTTTGGAATATCGTTAAACAGTGTCCTCAGGACGACGTATATTTTGGAGATATGCGAAAAGCCTTGCTCAGTATTTCAGCAGCTGCTGTTAGAAACACGTACGAGCTGTATCTATCGAGAGTGAGAATCTATGGGACTCGAACTATCGTTTGGAAACCACGTGTAACCTGGGATGCTTTGGCCGAAATAGAGCTTGGAGTCTGTAGGCCATCATCACTACGAGGTGCTGAGCCTCCGCCTAAGAGAATGCGACCATCAAATACCGTTACGGAGCTTGCCGAGATGATTACGAAGACCAATGACATCATGGACATGCTTGAAATGAATAATGATGAGTAGTGTAAGAATCGAATAAACATCTGTATTTGAATGGGATCTTATCTGACTGTGCGGGCATCTTTTGTTTTTTAAGGTGGAGATTTCCAGTAATCCCAACTAGACCGACAATAAAAGGCCTTTGGCAACGGCTAAGAAACGATCTGGCATCCATAAATACCTGCTTCTGGCCATTATTGTTTGATATAGAGAAAAAAGACTCAAAAGATACGCTAGGCACACTCGTTGAGCAAAGTGGACCGTTCAAACACCTCACAGACTGTCAAGAGGGTTTTCTTTTTCCTTGGACGACGGGCCTGATCTATAGAGGATTAGCGCAAGAGAATCACTCGCATTGAGACGGACTGTAATGTAAAACACTAAAGGAGAAACTTGTCCATCTGTCACTGTGTAATCGTGTATCACCTGATCTACTTATTCCTCATTACGTAATCGATGTATATCAATGCAATTGTCGGAGCGAAAGTAGCTCTAAGGTGCCCTGTACACCCTAGAGTGGTACGTTTGGGTTCACTCCTGCTGCTGTCATGAGCAATATCTATAATATAGGCTTTGAAGCGTCCAAACAGAGTTTGTGATACTGGTAGACTAACTTACTTACTCCTAACTCTACATAGTGCCTTATATAAGCTGATGCACGTGATTACGGTGCTTCCTCTGGTAGCTCCTGGTATCCGACACTCTGTTAGTTATGTGGCGGTAAATATCTTTAAGACAATCGAATAAGCATATCAAGGGGCAGAAGATGACTGTCTTACACGAAAGGTATCAAGGAGCAAAATAAATGAGTACCGGGTAAAACGAATACCGAGAAAAACGAATACCCCGAGAAAAACAAATACCCCGAGAAAAACGAATACCGAGAAATACGAGAAAAAAAAAACACCGAGAAAAACATTGAACAATGCAAGCCTACTACACAGTAAACTTTTAGCTAGGAGGGATCTACTTTTGCCAAATCGGAATATAAGAGGTCAAAGTTGCGCTGCCTAATTACTTAACATAATGTGGAAAGTGCAATGACCGGATTAATCTGCGTAGATAACCAAATCAAAGTCTAAAAGGCCATACTGCGACATCCAGTCAAGGAGCAAAATCTCTACCGGTATCTGGTTACCGAACTGAACAAGCTCGGCTTGGGGTATCTGCATGTAAGCCAATATGGCGAGGATGAGGCTCTGCTCGGAGACTTCCGTAAGCTCTGGAAATACCCGTTGATCCTGAATCGACCAAACCGCCCACGCGAGCAGATCGGCACTGACATTGCCTCGGGATTGAGCGACCTTGAATCCTACGGCCAAATGATTTTGGCGAACCCGGATTTTGTCGAACGACTGAAACTCAATGCGCCGATGAATAAAGCCGATCCCAGTACGTTCTTTGGTGGCGATGCACATGGCTATACTGATTACCCGACTTTGCATGGCGTACAATATGCCTGAAGTCACGGTCATCCTTTATAGCCTGTAATTCGTCACAATTATGATAACGTCTTAGGAATTTGCCAAAATTTGGGTGCTCTACCATTTTTGCATCAGATCGCGGCGTGGTGAGCGCATAGACGACAGTCTCCCGTCTCCCAATGGTCTCTCGCAGAGGTGCTGAGACCTGTTTTCTACCGGTGACTATGCTCCTGATTGAGCGCCACCATAGCTGTCCATGTTATCGGCTTTGGCTGGGGCCCTACTGGTGGTGCACAAATATCGAATGGTTATGAAAGCAGCCATTGCCACTCTGTGCCCCTCTTTTATAAGGCTCGAGAGTGCAATTGAACAACCGCGAGCCACGGCCCGACGCTATTGCTTATAACCCTCTTCTATCTCTGTCCCTTTCGCATTATTTTGGGCTCATTTAGTATCATAAACTGCAATCGTCAGTTGACTCTCTGACGTAGACCATACAGACCACGGTTACTACATTGGAACCATCTGACGATTACATAACATAACTATTCTATGTCACGTGGTATATGAAGCGCCGTGGTGACAATTTAATACTTGGACATTTTTGATTTACATTACGATAAGGTCATGAATTTTAAGAAAATACTACTCTTTTTCAAAGTTGATGTTGGCATCCTTTGTAACTCAGGTCCAGAATCGAAGAAAATCGGAGGTGGTAACACACTGTGAGGTACTTGATCCGTCATATCTGCATGAGAAATTCACCTGAAGCGTATCTCTTGAAGCACTCTGCTGTTCCACATAGCAGATAGCCAAAAAGAGAACATTCATAAGCTTCTCATAGCTGGTGTACAGGTGCTTTCTGATTACGATCACATCGGAACATAAACGCCAACACTTTTCGAGTTGGCATCGCCGCTTGGAATTCATAAGCACACGACACAAAGGCCAAAACGTATTGCTCTGGAATATATTGATACGCATCATAGCTATGGTACTACTACGCATCGAAGTGGTTAGACAAGTTAGTCAGTTGGCATTCTTAATAAGTAAATATGTCCCCAAAACTAATCTATTCATCATCATCATCATTTAAGCCGAGCATATCCATGATATCGCTGGTCTTCATGACCATCTCGGCGAGCTCTGTGTAAAAATTCGATGTCCTCAGTCTCTTAGGCGAGGGCACATCACCGGACGGCACTGGTGATCTGTAGACTCCAAGCGCCCCAAGCTCTAATCCAGATAAATCATCGAGGTTTCCACGTGGCCTCCATACAACTGTTCGAGTCCCATAGCGCCTCTCCCTCGACAAATACAGCGTGTATGTGTTCCTAACAGCGGCTGTTGAAATGTCGAGTAAGGCTCTCCGCATTTTCCCAAAATATGCATCATCCTGAGGACACTCTTTGACTGCTCTCCAAAGGAATGACATCTCCTCATCAGAATCAGATGTTGAAGTCATCATCACGTCATTGGCCCAAACTATATCCCTGAAATCTCTCACAAAGTCCTCGTCAATATGGTCGAGGATCTGGGGCAAATCTTCAGAAAGACATCTATCCAGTCTTCTTTCAAGTTCAAGTTCAGAGGCGTCTCCGCTGAGCCTCAGCACAAACCACATGCGGCCGCATTTGTGCAATAACTCTGCTGTAAACTCTGAGCTTGTTCGCGGTCCAATAAGAATTCCATTGGAAAGAAGTTCTGCAATTACTCGCCTAATCAGATTCAAAGAAGCCCAAACACGATGTGAGAATAGCCCAACATCGAAGACTTTGCAGATTGAGGACTTTTTGAAGTACTTTCTTGAAATTGTCCGTTTAATATCCCTGCTTGTCGGAAGGGGGCAGCGAGTTCCTGGAAGTTTGAACTGCAAAATAAGTATTGACTTAGCAGCTTCCAGGACAAGCGTCGGGTGCGCATTTCCGCCGAAGAGAAGTATGACTTCCCCTTTGATCAAATGTGGCAAATCACCCAGTCCCCTTATGGTTTGCAGCTGCTGTCTTTGTTCAGCGGGATCAATGGAATCTTTGAGAATCTCATCGAATTCAGGTTGATACGCAGTCTCAGAATCACCAGATAGCCACATGTCAATTATGCGTTCTTTATCCTGCTTCAGCTCCATGAACTTTTCAAGAAATGTGTCTTCGATGGGCTGTGAGAGATATGAGCAGACCAAGAACATGATCCTCGAAAGGGATTCTGGAGGGCATTTGACGTACACATCAAGAGTGTTAGCGTCCACTTTCACACTAACATCAAACAGGCGATTGGTGACTAGCCATAATTTATGGTTGATCAACTCTGCGTATAGTGTTTGCGCCAGCAGTGAGTACTCTGAAAATCCCGCCGGTTTGATGCCAATCTTAACGGTGGAGAAAAATTCGCCCGCCTTCGATTGTAAGTAAATATTCGGAGAAGCCAAATGCAAGTCAGTGTCTTCCACTGATGGCATCTTGCAGCCGGCCATCAATGGGTCTGGATCGCTTACCACAAGACCATCACAAGAAGGCTGTATCCTGATCTCCTCCGTAAAGTACTGTAGGTAATAGTCTGTACTATTCTTCACGGGGGCACTAGTGTATTCATTGCTTAAAACAACAGCAACACAGTTATATGGTTTCAAACTTTCGGCGCAGAGTTTGATCTCTGCAGGGTCGAACTTATGTGGAATTTCTGGATATCGCAAATCCGCCGTGGTGGAACCTGCCCCTATCTCAAAGCATAGGTGATTAAGATAGTCAGTATCACACTCTTTTTTTTGAAGACAGACAAAGAACTCGTGGGCCTCCCTGAAAAGATTTTCACTGACATTCATTTGCTTGATCAACTCGATGAACCCCATTAAAAGACTTAGTGTTCTTGTAGCAGTCTGGCTTCCTTTTAATGTCTGAGAAAAAGAAATATTCAAAGTGCGGAGATTCTCAGTACGAACAAAGAGTTCAGCAGAGATTTCCTTGATCAAACCTTCGGACTTCAACTTGTGCTGTAAGGAGCCAATTCTTGAAGTGTTCAAAAGGTACGCGATAAATGCTGCTGATGAATTACTCACGGAAAGTGGTAAACGGAAGTCCACAGTTAATAATTTTGTGTCGTTCCTTGTAAATCCACGTGCGAATGTGATTCTGTTCTCATCAGAGGGACAGAAAAAAGGTATTGCGTGGGAAGCTTGGTAAACGCATTTGGTGTTTCGAGGAATCCAGCCGAAGTGTTTTATAGCTTGCTGGCGAAAACTTTCAATGGACATATTACCTGAGAGCACGAGAGTCATTTTCGAGGGACAGTAGTTTCGATAAATGAAATCGCGGACACGATATACCAGATCTCGACGAATAAACAACTGCGATATGCAAGCTTCGGATAAAAAATTATCTCGCGTGATACGTTGACTTCGAGTTTTATCATTTTTCATAAGCTGGTAGAAGTCATCACCGCGTCTCATTTCTGTATACTCGATGCTCTCCTTCGTAATCTCCGGGTTGGTCACCATATCTGCAATACGGTCGAGATACTCCTCGACCACGAATTTGGGTATTTCTCCAGCTACCATCGTCTGATGCTCACACGCAGTGAGATGTTCGAACTTTATCTCATTGTCGTCAACAAAGTTTTTGAAATTCACACATCCGGGATATCGCTCTGAGCCTCTCCAGATAGCGTTCATGGCAATTTCGTGTAAGCCTCTGAGTTCGGGAGGCAAATCTGTAGAGTTGGAAGAAACAGTCAAAGCGACGTTAAACTTGTCCACTGCAGACGGATCACGGATAAAGTAACATTTCAGTCCATTTTCAAGCACATGGTCGCTGAATTCGCGCTCGTCAAGAATGTAGTTGAGAACCTCGGTCATGAAAGTTATCGCTGTGGAAACACCAGTTGCGGAAGCCAGGGACATCCTAGTGGATGACTAATGAAGGTGGTCAGATTATTCACCCTATCCCATCAAGTATCGAACGGCACCAAATTTCAAGGAGCAAAATAAGCGTATCAAGGAGCAAAATAAGCGTATCAAGGAGCAAAA
>JAJMCC010000098.1:0-11434 GCA_030584945.1 Starmerella roubikii | reverse complement strand
TCGAAGGCGGCGTTCCCTGCTGCGCCTCATAACAGCAAGTTGCGTCGGTCGAAGTCAGGCAGTCGTTACACAGTTGGCAGGTAATCAACGATGTGGAATCGTAGTAACAGGTAATTGAATCGTAGGTTGAGTTGATAGCAGGTACATTCGTGGTAGCTGCGTTGGTCGTGGATAAATCGGTTGGGATAGGCCGAGCCAAGGCTGGCTGGAAGGCCGCGGAAACTAAAATTGCGAACAGGAAACTGCGTCGCAATCGGGACATTTTTTGGTGAAGTTGATTTTGGTGCCCTCGCGGCTCATATACGGAACCGGATAAGCTCGATCAAAAAAGTAACTCCAACGCACATGAGTGACGTCGTCCATCAATGCAGTATATTGAGCATGCTGTGCATAGTTAAAGGCAGTGTACTCGCATTAATTAACGCCGCACTTGTATTTCTGCTCTGTCGCGCACTGGGTCGACCAGGTCACACGCACCTGCCCGGAAAAGTGAGAAATGCTAAAGCGTTACTGATGAACAATACCGCTTGATGATCAATACCATTTGAGTTATCCACCTTAAATCGTCCTTGTACCAGTCCAGGCTAGCGAAATATTTCCGTTCATCGTGTGCGCGAATGGCCCACACCGGGTTCTGTTAGCAGCTTTTACATAAAAAATGATAGTATAATACTCTATGCTTTAATCTATGTTTCACGGGTACACGTTTGCCGGCACAAGCTCGTTTGCACATGTTTCTGCCAGTCATATTCGCGAACAGCGATTATGCACGATTTGATTAGACAGCGCCCTAGGCGAGACGGTTCGTGAGGTGTGCCAAGATTGCAGCATGCACCACGGGACTGCAAATACGAGTTTTGACCACTAAGTTATCTGCGACTTGCTAAGTAAATACGCCCGAGCCTGAACCTTTCCTGCAACGCGGTTTACGCGACGCACCGTCCGTGAACTTACCTCATAGTTTACAGGTACTTTCGTGCACTTTGTCGCACTTTCGCGTCGAAAGTCGGCGACTGGATTGGATCACCGAGTTTGTAGAAGGGCGAGAGCAGCGTTTTCACGTACACGTCCCATGCGTAAAGAATTGTTTGATAGCCTCGTCGTTCTTCGCATTATACAAGAGCAGCATTCTTATATTTACGCGCGTCACAAACGCCGAAATCAAGCACCCCCTTATTGAGGAGTCCGATGTGTATCCTCGCACACCACTTGCACAAAGTAAATGCAAAAACGAATACAAAACAAATATATTAATGCAATAAACGAATAAAAAAATAAATACAAAACGAATAAAGAAATACATGATAAAACAAAACCTCGGCATCTAAAGCCGCTCAGGAATTTTAAGAGGACCCTTGAGTCGCGCAGCGAGCTCGGGCGACGCCTTGCCGAAATACTCGACGACGGCGCGCTGCACTTCTAAGTTCGCGTTGCTGACATGCTCTAATATGTTGCTGACGAGGGCGCCGTCTTGGCCCGTCCGCTTGAAGACGTCCCACAGCGCAGTCGACCAGCGGTAATCTCTGTCGTCCCCCCAGTGGAAGGCCGACGCCGATCCCACCCACTTTTCATGCTTGCTCGAGGCCACACCCACACTGCTCGATGCCTGAGCATACTGCAGAGGGTGGAAACTCGACGGGTAGTTGGGCTCGGAGCCGTAGTTCGCCATCGACATCGCGCCGTCCCTGATAAACGGGTTGTGCATCACCGGGCACCGGTTCACCGGGATCTGGAAGAAGTTCGTGCCCAAGCGGTGCCGCTGCGTGTCCGGGTACGAGAAGAGCCTCGACTGGAGCACCGGGTCGGCGCTCGGCTCCCAGCCGGGGACGCGGTTCCCGGGGCTGAACGCGGCCTGCTCGATATCCTGGAAATAGTTCGATGGGTTGCGATTCAGCGTGAGCTTGCCGAATTCACGCAGCGGCCACTTCGACTGCGGCCACGTCTTCGTCAAATCGAACACGCTGAAATCCTGCTGCTCCGCCTCTTCTGGCGACATCACCTGCACGTAGCACGTCCAGGATGGATACTGGCCGCCTTCAATCGCCTCAAACAGAGCCTGCATCGCGCTATCTGGGCCGGCCTTAGCGGCTTCTGAGCTGCTCAGGGTCTCTACGCCTTGGTCGGTCCGCAGGTGGATCTGCACGTAGTTGAAGCTGCCGTCCTTCTTCACCCACTTATAGGTGTGGCCGGAGTACCCGTGCATGTGCATGCTATTCTTCGGCGTGCCGCGGTCGCTGAACAGGATCATGATCTGGTGCAGCGTTTCCGGGTTCTGCACGAGGAAGTCCCAGAACATGTTCGCGTCCTTCAGATGCGTCTCCGGGTTGCGCTTCTGCGTGTGGATGAACGTCGGGAACTTCGCCGGGTTCCGGATGAAAAAGACGGGCGTGTTGTTGTAAACCCAATCGAGGATACCGTCTTCCGTGTACAGCTTCACGGCGAACCCCCGCGGGTCCCGCGCCAGGTCGGAGGAGCCGGACTCCCCGCCGACCGTCGAGAACCGAGTCACGAGTTCCGTCTTCTTGCCGACCTCGCTGAGAAACTTCGCGCACGTCAGATCCGAAACGTCCTTCGTGACGACAAACTCGCCAAAGGCACCGTGGCCCTTGGCATGCACAACGCGCTCGGGGATCCGCTCGCGGTCGAAATGCGCGAGCATGTCAATGAGGTAGTTGTCCTGGAGGAGCAACGGGCCCGGAGTGCCAATCATCTCCGAGGCATACGGGGAGAACACGGGACACCCACTGCTATTCGTGAACTGCTTCGCCATTTTCCCAAAATAAAAAGAAAACAAAAATTTAAGATGAGGGGTCCACCACTAAAAAATGAGTGATTTAGCCGCGGTGTGCGGGGACATATGGGGCTCTGAAACCCTTGGGTTGATAACGACGTTAGTATTGCTTCCGCAATAATGCGGGGTGGGCCAGTGTTTATCGTCACCACTGTCTGTAATTATACGCCTATGTACATTTATCTCTGAACTACTGTACGACCCGAGTATGTACTACCCGAGTATGACAGCTGTCTAGCGAAGTCCGGGATGCTGTCTCTCTGGCCCAAGCCAGCCGTTCCGTTCTGAAGAACGTACATGATATTCAATTCTCGCTGTAGTGTTCCATAAATCTCCTGGCATTTTACACTGATCAGGCACCATGGAGCCTTTGGTTGATAATCTCGTCACTTTGGACAACATAGAACCCATCATGGAGCGTTTCGATCAATTTGAGTCCAAAGCGCGCGACCACGCTGGCATCTACGGGATTCTCGTGGAAGGAATGCATCGATTTTTGGTGGAAGAACGGCACTTTCACCGTCTGTGTGAGTGAGGCGAGCTTACCCAGGCTGAATTCAATTTTGCCGCTCTCTTTCTCTGCTGCGACGTTTTCCTCGACAATAGGGCCCGGTCTCATTATAATTGTCTTTGGGAAATGCATTTCCTTCACGGTCATCTCGGTTTCGCCTTTCAATTTGAAGTACGACACACGGGAGCTGGGATTCGCACCCATCGTGCTCAGAAGGAGCATGCACTTGTAGCCATACTCGCTTGCGCGCGCAGCGAGCCGTGTCTGCAAATTGTGGCTCACAATGCGGTCGTGTTCTTTACCCATTGCGTCGATCCGTGACGTGCCGATAGTGGAGATCAGAATATCGGCATCGGCTGGGAACGATTTCTCCCAAGTATAGGAATCGTCCTCGATCATCCGTTCCAACTTCGGGTGGTCTTCTATAGCACCGAGATTGTTATCTCGTCGTGCGAAAGCGTAGACTTTCGCTACTTTATCTGATTCCAACGCTGCCCGTGTGAAGTTACAACCTACGAGCCCGTTAGCACCTACGATGACTATTTTCATAGTGAGTCAGTCTTATTTTGTTGAAACTTCGGCACGGCTCGAGGGGAGAGAATATATGCAGGGAGGGAGCAGACGCCCTCGGGATGTTGCTTACGGCTAAGGTGGAAGCAAGCCGCACGAAACCCAAAAAAAAAACTGGAGAACCCCGGAGAAATTGTTTTACATCTACAATGTTGTTAGAGCGGCTCAGACACTTCTTATAAGTTGCTATGGGGCTGTAAAGTAGCCACCAGCTTCGAAAGCCCTACTCCTGAAAGAGGTACGGCACCGCTTTCCAAATTCGTGACGGAGTAGAAAATAATGATGTGACAAAATTTGCCGTAATGCATTCAGCTGACTACAATTGATGCGGGAGAGCACGACCGTTCACTCAGTTCACGGGCAATTGGTGCAGATGAGGCGACTCAATACACGGCATGACGCGACCCCACCCATTCTCGTGTACCGAGAAAAGTCAACAAATTCATAAATTTGAAGTACTAAACATCTTGACAACGGGAGTCGCGACCTAGTGAGCGAGGAGAATTCAGACCGGAACGCTGTGCGCCAAGCTGGCCGGTTCTGCCAAACGGTCGCGACCCGCTTCGGCCATGCATAGGACTAGGGTCATGTACGTAGGGGAAGAGCCCGTGTTTAGAAGCTGGGTAGGGCGCTGCCGTCGGTTTGAGATTCTCCGCGGGGTTGTGCGGTTCCGTCGTCACTTTACCGAGCAAGAAATATAGGTGTACGCCCAACTAGTTTAGTGGGCAAACATAGATATAGGTCACACTCGTCACGGAATATTCTTTATCAGTGGCACGAAGTTGTACCACGCGAGAGCTGCCTTGCAAATATCATATATAGCTAGCTGTAAGAATAAATAAGGCTATGCCGCTGTATTAACACTGATGCGCGTCGCACGGTAGTCCCGGTCCAGCTCTGTTGTGGGTGCTCCAGATCTGTTGTGGGAGTCCCAGCTCTGTTGTGCCCCAGCTCTGCTGTGTCCCAGCTCTGTTGTGGTGTCTCAGCTCTGTTGTGGCATCCCAGCTCTGATGTGCGTCTACTCCTCGCTGATTTTCTCGACGAGCCAGTCCATCCCCTGCTCCAATCCGTCGCCGCGGATCGCCGAGCACGGCACGATCGTCCAGCTGCGGTCCTTCAGGTCTCCTAGATGCAGCGCCCTCGATATCTCGTCGGCGGCGAGCGCGCCGGGCTGGTCCTGCTTGTTCGCGAACACGAGCAGCGCCGACTGCTGGAGCTCGTCCTCGCTGAGCATCTCGCGGAGCTCCGCCGCGCAGACCTCCATTCTGTCCTTGTCGGTGGAGTCCACGACAAACACGACGGCCTGCGTGCCGTCGTAGTAGCACCTCCAGTACGGGCGGATCGTCGTCTGCCCGCCGAGGTCCCACACGTTGAACTGCAGGTTGCGGTACTTCAGCGTCTCGACATTGAAGCCGATCGTCGGCACGGTCGAGATCACCTCGCCCAAATGGAGCCGGTAAAGAATCGTGGTTTTGCCCGCACCGTCGAGTCCCAAAATCAGGATGCGGTGCTCGCGATTCGTGTTCCAAAGGCGGCCGAACAGCGAGCTGAAAGTTTGGCCCATGTTGTCAACAATTTTGCCCTCGCCACGTCCTACGAGCGAACATAAGTACACCGACTCAAAACAACTGATAACTGACTAGATAGCTACAACCTGGCATTCTACTGCGGGAAAGGCCATTCTGTATAAGATTCCTTAGGTGTTTAGCGTGCATTGAGGCGCGAGCAATTCGGCGCGGCGAATTTGCAGCAAAACGCGCGCAAGCGACGCGACAGCCCGGCATTTTGAGCAGCACGGCCGCGAAACTCAATAAGACAAGTTGATTCAACATGTAGTGAACAGCTCAACACGTATTGCACAGCTCAACACAAAACACACAGATTGCGACGAGCTGCGCCTCACAGCGAGGCGTCGCTGAGAATATCCCAGGAGGAAGCCTCGTCCACATCGGACGACGTCGCCGAGGGGATATCGCGCTGCCTCACCGCGAGCACCTGCCGTGGCAGCGCTTCCTCGACCTCGGCCTTCGTGCGCCACCTCTGCGCCTCCTGCTCGTAATCCGCCCTCTGCCGCGCGATTTCCTCCTTCTCGCGCTCGAGCTCCTCCTTCTCCCGCGCGTACGCCTCACAGGCGTCCTCCACCTCCTGCTTCAGCGCCTGTCTCTGCGCGCGGAGGGCCGCAATCCTCGCCTCGATCTCGGCCTTCGCCTCGAGGTACTGCTGCTGGATGAGCTCGTGGTGCAGCCCGATAAATACGCCAATGCCAATGCCGGCGCCTAGTCCAATGGTCAGGGGGAGCCAAATCATTGCCGACTTTTAGTTAAGTGGTTTGCAGTTATCAAAGTACACCTCCTCCTCTGAGTAAACTGGGCCGATTCCCTAAACCGTTATTCTCGCATCAGCGTCTTGCACATACGCGAAGTTGGCATTTTCAATGGTCATATTCCCGATACGAATAGTATCCTGCGCATATACACCATTGGCATATGTCCAATCGTCACACGAAATGTTAAACGTGACCGCACTCGAATTTGCATGGAAAGTGTCGGATTCGTTGGCGAAAAACTGGGTCTTCGTCTCATTACAGTGGATATCTCTGCGTCCCATGAACCTGGCATACATCGAATTATCCTCCCCGGGCAAGCCTGGAATCTCGGGATTATTTCCGTCGTAGCCTTCCCACCACCCGTCAAAACCACCAAAACCACCGAAATCATTGTAGTCGCCACACTCCGGGTCATCTTTACTCCAATAAACGTTGCAGTACTGATTGCCATGATCCAGGTGTCTCCGCTCTCGGTTGCTACTTTGACAGTCACATTTTGTTCGTTAGATCTGATGGAAAGCACAGTTATGAACATCAATTTTTGTGCTGTGACCTGAAGATTGGTCGTATCGGCAGATCGTTTCGAAATTGCGTGAGACAGCCCCTGTTTCTCAAGCAAAAGCTTGACAACGCCGTCGGGGACATTATCCAACGCGCCACATATGAACTTCAGAAACAAAAGGCTTGTGATAGAAGCATGAAAATAGAAAAATATGGAGAAATGCACTAATTAGATGTATCGCGTCGGCTCCATCCACGCAAGGGCAAGGTGAAAAAATCCTCGAGATTCTAAAAAGGGGTCCCGAAGCGGGAGCAGACTCCAAATACGCACGTACACCCAGAGATCTAGAGATGGCCCTCAACAGGCATTTTATGTACCCTCCACCGAGCGTAAGATACTAATGGGGTTTGGATTACTGGGGATTTTTAGAGATCTCAGTACGAATGGTCGAGGAGAGACCGCAAACCCTAATGCAAGGCTAGTCGGGAACTACTTTGAGGAAGACTCTGCAGCAAGACGGCTCTGCAGTAGCGAAATCCTCAGCAAGCGTAACGAGGCCTGTAGAAAGGAAAGGTACCATTTACCAAAGTGAGATTAAATTACTAGTGCTCGTTTATCCCGGTCATTTAATGCTATTAGCAGATATAGGCCTACCCGGTATTGCCGTCCCTATGTAACCCGAGCTCGAGAAAACCTCTGGGGTTAAGTAGGGCTGTGTTTGGAACCCTAACTAGTTGTGGAGCAAATCTGGCTTAAGGTACCAACCAGTTCAACCTTATTACGGCCTGACTGGGAGGATAGGTGGATCTGAGTTTGTGCTCTATACAATAGAGTCTGATTTTAGAGAATAACCCAGACAGCTTACTGTGGTAGGTATGAGGTGCTGTTGTACATAGGGAATATGTAAGCCTTTGCTCTGTTTTCATCTTGAAGCTTAGATTCCACAGACTCGTTGAATCCTCAGTAGTTGTCGGGGTTAAGCAAAGTACATGCATGGGGATTCATATTACCACTATGCCATCTAGCACACAGACTTTCGTGCTTAGGCGTACCGTGCTGCTTATTTTCATATTCAGCTAGATCTCCAGTGCCACAGCGCCCCGTGCGTACAGTGCAAACCACTAGATAAGATATTGAAGAGACTTTAGTACGTCTTTAAATCGCTGTCGAACCTAGAGGTACATTAAAAGGCCAAGAAGGCCGGTGGTAATACACGAGAATGCGTCAACACCTATCGGATTGCTGCCGTTTTTGCTCTTGGAGCTGGAGGATCCCGAAGTAGATGCACTTGACGAGCTTTCCGATTTGGACGTGGTCGAAGACTGAGAGGAAGTCGAGGAGGCTGAGGAGGCCGAGGAGGTCGGAGAAGTTGATGCTGAACTAGCTATCGCCGTAGGAGACGTTGTAGCCTGCCTTGAGGTTGCATTGTCTGCCAGCTCTGAAGTCGAATCGGTTATTCGAGCCGTAGCATCGGTTACAGCCTCCGTGGAGACTGCAAACCCAGAGTTTGTAGTTCCTGTGGGAGCGGTCAGAAAGGTGGCGGCAAGTGCCTGGTAGCTCGAATAATTGACCATGGTGCTGGAGTAGCCCTTTGCCTGCTTTGCGCTGGGGATTGTGTCCGTTATAGCTTCGACTTGGGCCGATCCTGCTTGAGGCACGGCCTGCGCGATGGCGACCTCTAAATTGTCCAAGTCGTGTACGACGTAAGCCGAGCCTAAAAACGTATCACCAAGGAGAAGGTCGTAACCGCTAAGAGGTAGGATACCGAACAAACATACATCCAGGTCTGGGTCAGCGAATAGCATAGCCTCAAAGGGGACGTCGATCTTGATACCGCCAAGATCAAACGTCAACCCTCCGTCAATACCGCACTCCGCGTAAGCATTCCCCGCATCAGTGTAAAAGCCACCAACAGACTCGAGGACGGCCTCGAAGAATGGAACAGGTAGCCCGATCAGTGAGGTTCCTGAATCAAGCACTGCTGCTACTTCACATTCGACTATCTGCTCCGAGTAAACCCCTTGAAAGACGCGGATGCCGTTGAACTTGACGAGGAACTCGGACGGCTTGGCATCCACGTACGACGATAGAAGCGGAAGAGTCTGCAGCGTGCCGTTGTACTTCGAGTGATCGACGCCACCGAACAGCAGCTCTGCTTGGGTCGTGTTCTCATAGTCGAGCCACAACGAGTACGCATTTCTGGCAATGAGGCCCTGCTGCACCATCTGCTCGGGCAGGTTCGCGTAGGTGGGAGAGAAGTTTCCGTCGTCATCGATATCCGTCACCGTCGCTTCGTTGTTGCGCAAGCCAATGCCGAACACGGACGTCGTCGTGTCGGCCTCGTCGACGAACGCGAAGTTTGCCTTCTCTATAACAAGATCGCCGATGCGCACAGTGTCTTGGGCGAACGTCCCATTGGCTGAGGTCCCGTCAAGGTAATAAAGGCTGAAAGGAGTTGAGTTTGACTTTTTGTGGAAGGTCTTCGAGCTGTTAGCGTCGAACTGAGTTGGGACAATGTCACAATCGACTTGGTCATCATCATCATCATCATCATCGTCGTCGTCGTCGTCGTCGTCATCATAGTCGTCGTCGTCGTCATAGTCGTCGTCGTCATCATAGTCGTCGTCGTCATCATAGTCGTCGTCGTCATCATAGTCGTCGTCGTCATCATAGGCGCCGTCGTCATCATACAGGGTCAAGAAGCCACTATCGGTGCCCTGGTCACTATCGCTACCAGCCTCACAGTACGGGTTGCTTGCCGACATAAGCCACAAGTCAGAACTTCCGGTATCCACTTGAACTGTTACATTTTGCTTATTAGAACCCACAGCAAGCGTTGCCAAAAACATGCCTGACTTTCCTAATAGAGATTCATTAGTTGTACTGTCATTGTCAGAAGCGGCCTTGGATGAGATCGTGCGGGGTAATCCTGGTTTATGGAGTTGGAGCTTGACCACACCCTCGTCTGCAGACGCGCTCTGGGTAGTAAACAAGAGAAATAAAGCTGTGAAGAAATGCATAAGAAGTTCTGGGAACCGAATGGCGAATTCCTATGGATTAAATAGTTTTTTTACTCAGCTGCATTTATGCATCCCTAGAGACAGGGCAGCTTACAAGATATCAGTTAGGCAGCTAGGGTAGCGCGACGCATGGGCGCGGCTATTCTGCACCTGTTTCAAATACGGAATTGCATTCATTGAATTTCTTGAATGGCTGTGCATCAGAACACGAAGTATATCGAGTCTATCCTATCGTTATTGCGGAAGCTTTTTACCTCTCCCATGCCGAGCACAAATGTATAGATTGGTGAGAATGATAAGATATGCGGGGATATCTGCTTATGTTACCTTTCTGCATTGCCCGTGCATCTCGATTAGTCGCACATGATCCGATCCTGGTGCGAAAGTCTCGCAAAGATGACTCGCTCCATACTGAACAAGGTAATAAAAACTACCCCATTCTCTGAATTACCTTAAAACTCCTGAAATTGGCTTGAATCTGCGCTTAGTCGATCACATCTTCAGTTATATAACGATGTGACGGAGTGCCTGTACATTTGGGCAAAACCCTGCCCAGTATTGTAATGCTATCTCGAGAATGTGCCAATCCGCTGGTAGCGTTGTGCGGTATGCCTGAAAACGAACGATACGAGGCTAGCTTCGGTAGTCTGGTTCCTAACAGCTCTGTTATTGCTGTATTTACGACCCACCGCCAGGATCAGAATTTTCCGGGAAGATCCGCGACACTCCTAGGTATCAAAAATCTTAGGTCGAATTAGAACCACAACTATTTTTAGGTAGCACGTGTACAAGCGCAAACGTAGGGCTGTTGCATCTTTTGCCCCCTACGTCTATTGTCTAGAGATCATCTTAGGCGGAAACATAGATTCGAACAAAAGGCATAGTAGTACGCTTATTTTTGCTCCTTGATACGCTTATATGACTTAATATGTAGAATGGTGCAGCTGATGTGCGGGTTCCTACATTGAGGTTTCCTTATCGGCCAAGCTGCACGATAACGAGGAGGGCGCTCCGGGCGGGGTAAAATAAAATCAGTCGTATCTGGCAACACTCCAGGTTACGGGTGGACACGTACGTCAACCACTGCGAGCACGATTAGCAGCTGCTCACACTTGGAGTCTCTAATTTGAAGTTACATGCAACATGTCAGATACCAGGAGCTACCGACGGAGCTCCTGAGTCACGTGGAGACGGCTATATAAGACGTGATGTAGAGTTAGGAGCAAGTAAGTTAGTTAACTAGTATCCCAACTGGTATGCGAAGCTTCACCGCCTATATTAACACATAGTGCTCATGACAGCAGCAGGAGTGACATCAATGGATCACACTACGATGCTCAGGACATCCTAGGGTGCATTCCCCACTCCGACACAACGATTATTTATAGAACAACGGCTATCGATATATTGAGGCAGCATCGTAGAGCGTTTCTATCTAGCCGAATTCGTTAAATATAATACCTGTCGGAGTTTTGGATGTGAATATCATCGTTCACGAGAATTTTTTTCAATTTGGCCGCGCCATGCCACTGTTTTCTAGCTGACCATGCTGATAACAAACAACGACTGCCCGCAGTCGGAGTCCCGGTCGTCTAGTAACGGCTGTCGATGGCGCCGTTTTAGGGATCATTCTTCTTATGGCTGCGAACTTTTCAACATGGTCTGGCTGCTTAAGTACGAGGTCAGCAGCGCGAAGTCCTGCAAGCTTAAGACT
>JAJMCC010000097.1:0-11482 GCA_030584945.1 Starmerella roubikii | reverse complement strand
TTGTCAAAGTGTTTGGCGAGTCGAAGTTTACCAATGTCACCAACGGAATTACTCCTCGGCGCTGGCTCAGAGTAGCCAATCCAGCGCTGGCTCAGCTGATCTCCGAATCGCTCGACGATCCAGAAGAAAATTGGTTAACCAATCTTGGAGCGCTTAAGAAGCTGGAATCTTTTGTCGACGACGTGAACTTTTTGCGAAAGTGGTCGAACATCAAAGTTGAAAACAAGCGACGGCTTGCGAAGTTGGTGAAAGATTCTACTGGAGTAGTCTTGGATCACACTGTCCTGTTTGACATTCAGTGTAAGCGGATACATGAATACAAGCGTCAGCAGCTCAACATCTTTGCCATCATCTATCGCTACCTAAAGCTTAAGGAACTCATGCTGCAGGGATTGCCTGAAGAAGAGATCGTGAGCAAGCACTTTATCCCGAAAGTTTCCATTATCGCTGGGATAGCAGCGCCGGGCTACTTTATGGCCAAGACAATTATTCACCTCGCAAACGCGGTGGCTAATGTGGTTAACAACGATCCTGATATTGGGAACTTTTTCAAGGTGGTGTTTCTCCCGGGTTACAATGTGTCGAAGGCAGAAGTACTCTGTCCAGGTTCGGACTTATCAAACCACATTTCAACCGCTGGAACAGAGGGATCGGGAACTTCTAATATGAAGTTCGCGATGAATGGTGGTCTTCTTATCGCTACTGTAGATGGAGCCAATGTTGAGATAGCCCGCGAGATCGGAGAAGACAATATTTTCCTGTTCGGCCGGCTCGCTCATGAAGTTCCAGGCATCCGTGCAAAGACGCAAGGTGGTGTAAACGTTCCGAGTGACCTTCAAGAGGTATTCAATGCCATCGACTCGGGGATGTTTGGCACTCCGGATGAATTCCGGCCGCTCTTAGATAGCATTCGCTACCATGGGGATTACTATTTGGTTGCTGAGGACTTCAATTTATTCCTAGATGCGCAGAAGAAGGTTGAAAAGACGTTTGGGGATGGCTCCGACGACCTCTATCATCTAGAACACTGGGTGAAGAAGTGTGTGCGCAGCGTTGCCAATATGGGATTCTTCTCCTCGGACCGTGCAGTCGACGACTACGCCGAGCGTATTTGGCACGTAGAACCGCGCTTCTAAGCCCTAGATCAGAGGGGTTCCAATTTGGCTTTGTGCGAAATCTAATATTTTACTACTAGATACGCCTGGTAAGTACCGCTCACAAGTGGCGAGTTGTGACACACTGTCCAAGGTTCATGCGCCAACTATGAATACTATAGCTAGTAAGATGGCCCCTTCATTATCATCAATCTTGTCGGATACCAGGAGCTACCAGAGGAAGCTCTGTAGTCACGTGGAGACGGCCATATAAGGCACTTGTAGAGGTAGGAGCAAATATATTAGTCTACCAGTATCACAACTGCAGTGGGACGCTTCATCGCCTATATTATCATACCAGTGCTCATGACAGCAGCAGGAGTGGCATCGAAGGATCAGACTATGATGCTCAGGACATCTTAGGGTGAATCCGCAACTCTTACGGAACTCATACAACTTGAGAAGTCACTAAATAGTGAGGTTACAGTGTCGCTCCTAGATGCTCTTAGATTAGCGCTTCATACACCCGTATGAGCAGTCAGTCGCTCTCCTATAGAGAGCTTATCCGCTGCTTCATGACTCATCTTCTCACGCTGCCACTCCTTGATATACTTATTTAGTATCCACCTGCTCGCGAGCGTACTCAGTCGCTCTGTTATAAAGGTCATCAGCCTCTTCTTTGCTAATCTTCTTGCGCTTCCACCATTTACCAATGAGCGGGAACCGTCCAGTTCGCTCTTCATACATCAAACAGACGATGACAATGTCAATGAAAATCCAGTAGACGTTGTACGAAATTACACTGCCGTAAGTCGCAGTATTCTGCCAGCCGAGCAAAGCATTGAAGATCCCATAAGGACTACTGTTGACTTCAGGATTGCAGCAGTTCACGTGCCAAACCACGGTTCGGACGTCGTACGACCCTGGCCCTGATCCGTTCTCTGCAACATCTCCACCTGACTTGTGTGAGAAAGGGTAAAACTGCAAGTACCAGATACTACGCGACCAAAGAGCATCACCTACTAGGTAAAGCAAGCAAGTGGAGAAAATGAGGAAGTACTTCATACTCAGATAGCTGCCGCCTAAAAACAGTCCTATCCCCACTGAGCACCCGCAGATGAGTCCAAGTATGATTGAAAGAGGATATCCCCGCGCAGATTTGCCAATACTCACTCCGAAAATGAACACAACCAATTCGATGCCTTCGCGGAGAATTGTGATTAGCGGTAGTATCAACAATGCATACTTGCGAGACCATCTCCCCAAGCCTTTGAAAGAAAACCTCATCAGCCTCTTAGGATTCATACGCTTAAGCCATCCAAGTTTACCTTCGAAATCCGGAGATTCGGTGTCAGCTAAAATAGCTTTAGAAATCTTTATCCGCCAGGCTTCTTTCATTTTCTCAACTCGCATCATCGCGAGTCCCATCCCTGTAATCATGATGGCCGCGATCAGCGCGAGTATTCCTTCGTACAAGTATTCAGCATCGGTCCAGTAATCGTTACCATAGACGTACCAAACACCAATGAAAGCGCCACCAATTGCCGCCACAATGAAAAGCCCAATCAAGGAACCTATCCAAACGTGCCAAAGAAGCCTCTTGTAAACTTTTGGGTCTCTATGCGGTCCCCCGAATGCCTGTTTCACAAATGAGAGCAAAATGCCGACAATGACGGCGGCTTCCATGCTCTCACGAAAGGCAATAATGAAGATGTCCAGGTAAAATACATCAGCAGCCATTTTGCTCCGGAAACGCCAGGCCCCGAAGATATAAAGCAACAGAACCCTATCGCATCGCTTTTTTGATGCGTGTTACGTAATTGCATTAGTAATAAGATATTTGATGATGAAACAGATAATATCGTTTGAGAAGTTGCTGTAGAAACCTTGCTAAATCAAACTGTCGGTCGTTAAATCAATTCGTTCTTATTGAATACGAGTCCGAAATTGTCAGCCAGGACTCTTGTCTCTTGCTTCAAACTGAAGAGAGCAGATTATTCAGGACTCTCAACATTATGGATATTGACGGGCTGCTAGGGTATCAATAAGATCTTAAGCACGCGGGCCTGTCGGGAACGCAGGGAAAGGGATTTAATAAAACTACGACGTGTTTTCTAAAGCGTCCTTCGAGAAAGGCTCTATTACACAGACCTGGAGTGTGTACTGGTGGTGTGTGTCAGTGATGGGTAGCAGCAGTGGGAGTTAGCGATGGATAGCTCCTACAGTATGTATATATCGATAAGTCTCCCCGTCCCTTGATTTAGGATAGATCGGGTTAGAATACATTACCCTTACCCGTATTATAGGGTTGCTTTTCTCGCCAGAACCAAGTAGGGCGCCGATTTCTTCGTAACTTAGTTTCTGAAGCGTCCTTCTCAGAGTTTTTATCAGACATACTCGCGATGGATGCTAGTGGTAGCTGGTAGAGGTGGCTGCCAGCAGTAGGTGCTAGCGGGTGCCAGCAGTCGGCGCCAGCAGTGGGTGAGGTGCAGGACTTCACGGTAAGCGCCGACAGGTAGCCTTATTAAGCACCACTTTGCAGTAAATCGGGTCAGAACAGATTTTCCTTGCCCACGAGGGTTGCACTGCTCATAAGAGCCAAGTGAGCCCGCTGTTCTCTCAGTGTTGGAGTTTAAAAAAAAATGCTTCCTCTTGCTACCATTATTTTCCATGCTTTCTGTGTAGAAGCGGCAGTGCACCATCTCAACTGGACTGTAGGGTGGACTACAGCCAATCCAGATGGAAAGTATGACCGCGACGTTGTTGCCATCAATGGTGAATGGCCTCCGCCCGTTGTACGAGTAAACATGGGAGATCGGATTGAACTCTGGGTGGATAACCAAATGTACGACCCATATCGCAACAATTCAATTCACTTTCACGGAATGTTCCAAAATGGAACCAACGACATGGATGGCGTCATTTGGCTGACACAAGGGCCCGTGATACCAGGCTCCACTTTTCTTTACAATTTCACTGTGAACCAGACTGGTACCTATTGGTACCACACGCACACTGATGCCCTGTATCCCGATGGCTATCGTCAGATATTCCTCATTGACAACGACGATGCGTGGTTCGCCGACGATGTTGATCAGGAAATTGACATGACCGTTCAAGACTGGTACCATGAATTGACTCAGGAACTTACGGACGATACACTATTGAGTATCTACAATCCAACTGGAGCAGAACCACTCCCTGATTCAAATCTTTTCAACAACACGATGAGCCCTATTTGGGAAGTCCAAGCAAACCAAACTGTGAGACTTCGCATTGCCAGCACATCAGCTTTTTCCGCGTATACGATTTATATCGAGGATACTGAGTTCGACATTGTGGAGGTGGATGGTGTATACACTGAACCTGCTCGAGCTTCGGCAATTTACATCGGAGTTGGCCAGCGTTATTCCTTATTGTTCAATACTACGAGTGATGTCAACAAGGTTTATCGAATTATCACTGTTGCCGACACCAGTCTGTACGATACAATTCCCGATACCCTTAATTTGAACAATACTGGGTTCTTTTATCAGGGTGACAAATCGGCACTGACTTTCGAGAATGTCACGAACGAGGAAATCTACAATAGTGGTTTGGTGAATACCACTAGCGTCAGTTACGATGATTATGACAGTGAGGACCTTGCTTTTTACGATGATACCGAGCTAGTGCCGTATGATCATATGGCGCTGTTGCCGACGCCTGATAAAGAGGTCAATTTGACAATGATGTCTACGGTTGCGAAAGACGGTATTGTCTACTTCTACATTAACGACATCACGTGGACACATGCGAAAATTCCTACGCTTTATAGCGCGTTGAGCGCACCCAGCGACGAATTAGCGGAGAATTCTACTCTTTATGGGACCGACACTCACACCATTGTCTTAGACCATTTAGATGTCGTCCAGGTCATCGTTAATAATGATGATACTGGAAAACATCCGTTCCATTTACATGGCCATAACTTCCAAGTTCTTCTAAGAGGTCCAAATTATGGTGAGGACGATGACAGTGACTTCAGTCCATATGATCCATCAACGACTACTTACCCCGATTTTCCGGACATTCCAGCGAGGCGTGATACACTTGTAATGTATCCGAATAGCTACATTGTTATCCGATTTGTTGCGGATAACCCGGGAGTCTGGTTCTTCCATTGCCACATCGATTGGCACTTGTCAGAAGGGTTGGGCGTAGAGTTCCTCGAGGCACCAGTGCAACTTCGTCAAAATTACAAGGTACACTCGATTCCAGAAGTCAATCTTAAAGATTCACTTCTGGCTGGTGTCAATATTGAAGGAAACGGAGCAAATCACAGCAATTCGAGCAATACAAGCTTTAGTGATACTTCAGGCATGAACTTACAAGTACCGTTCCTGCCTAATGGATTCACCGCTCGCGGAATCGTGGCCCTTGTGTTCTCTATCATCTGTGCCTTAATCAGCTTGGGATTCATTGTTTGGTATGGACTCGCAGATACAAAAGTTGGTGAGGCCCATACGGCTAGTCGCCTTCTGATGACAGAGATAGACCCCGCCATGATGGACAATGAGAGTGCCACGTATGCTGACGATGACGATGAAGAATCTCATAGTGCTACTAATAGTAGTAACTCGAAGGATGTTAGCAAGCCCGGAAACGATGCATTGCACCAGGTGAACAGAGCATAAACAAGGCCTCTTGATAAGCTTCAGGCAGTTATGAAATTATGAGCACTATTTTGATAACATAGGCGGTGAAGCGTCCAAACGCAGTTGTGATGCCTAGACTGACATATTTCTCTCTCCAAAATTGCCTGATATAGCTGTCTTCACGTGACCATAAAGCTTTCTCTGGTAGCTCCTACCAGGGACACTCGTTAATCAATTGGTTCGTTCGGAGCCTACGGGAAAACTGCGATTTGGACATCCATCGGGTATGATGCTGGTCGGTGCCGATGCTGAGAAACTGGATGGTAAGTGGACTGTGAGGAAGGTGACCATGAGTCGTTCAGCGAGGAGGCTTGTGGAAGGAGTGGTGTTTGCACCTTCAGACACGATGAAAGGCTAAATACCGACTTCAATTTAAATGCTAATCTTATAGCGAATTCAAGCCACCCATTAGAATGGGACGAGGCAAGATTGAAAACCGTCAGATAGGACGTGCAGATCAATTCCACAGAAAGCTTGCCACTCTCGGTAATATTGCTGACTGTTTAGCTCTTCAATTTCGCATTGTGCGGTGAAGCGCACTGCTACGACACCGATGGACTGCTTTATGCACTCCCAACGCTACACAGTAGTATGTAGTGCCTTAATCGCACACGTGTGAATAAGACTCGTGATCCAATGTCCTTTCGTGATTAATAACATAACGAGTGGAAGTCACAAGTCGGTCTCGGTAGTAGACATTAAATCCAGTTCTGTTGGAAAACAATTCCCGGCGTAGTTCTGTTCCACAGTGTGTTAAAATGAGTCATGACAACCAGAAAGATTTTCCCGGGCCTCGGGCACTGCTATTGCTCATCGATTAGCTAACTTAGATCCTCTATTAGACATTGAATATGTCAAACCCCACGAGAATGCAACCCTACTACTTCCGAGCTTGATAGCACTCGGGTTTTGGGTTTGGTTTTTCCCCGCCAAACAACGTCATTCCTCAGCAGACGCCGCGCGAGTACCGCATCTTGGGTAATGCAAGGTAGTTACCCAATCAACCTAATTTCATCCCTAACAATGTACTTAACAACGTTATTACAAGAATGCAGTAGACAGAGAGACAAGCTATTCAAGGCCATAGCATTTTTTAAATGAGTAAAGACTGCGCAGCCTGAGCTTTTTGATGCTGCGGTTGCGTCTAAAATATTCCCCGCAGGACAACCCCATTCCACTTAGTAACCTAGTCCTCGGACAGGCGTACCCATGTTAGTTTTTTGCTGATTAACGTAATTCACTACAGCAGCACATACATATTGGCCTGAAAGAAACACTATCATCTGGTATAGTATGCCCCATCTTTATGCAAGTGCCATCGATTGGTTTCTAGTGAAAGATGTTGAACTGTATGTAGGGTAGAGCTCGAAATCAGTGATAAGTGAAAAATATTTATTGTTGGGGTATGGGTATCGCCCGAAGTATTTCTGCAGTGGAATTCCAAGCACGCTTTATTGTCGGGGGCATGAGGGGGGTCAAGCACGCTCTATTATGTAAAGATCAAAGTTCCGAAAGTATATAGGCAGTGTAGTTAGAACGGGAAAAGCATGCTCTTTTCAAACTGCCTTCTGCTCTCTGCTCTCTCTTCTAGTGCCTCTGCTGCTAGCTCACCGCCGTCTTCGGACTGGGACATAGAGTACTTGGCAGGCCTCATTGATAACACTTACTGCAGCACTTCCGAATATACCAGCTCTGGATATAAACTTGGCAATGCTACCTTGCTGAAATCTTTGCCGTACTCTGAGCTGTACGACCAAAGAGTTGACATCTACAAAGATCCTGACTACGGAATTGTTGTAGCCTATGAGGGAACCAACAGTACAAGCTGGTTCGACTGGCTTCATGATATTGACCTTATTCAAGTCAGCCCGGCGTGTGACTTGGGTATCAGCAGCTCGGCTAAGGTCCACCAGGGCTTCCAAAGTCAGCATGAGAAGGTGTGGCCTCAAGTTAAGTCGACGCTTACCACCGTTCTTGCTGAATACCCGAATACCACAGTTACTGTTATCGGTCACAGCATGGGAGGTTCTATTTGTCAACTCGGTGCTCTAGCAATTGAAAACGAATTCGGCTCCGGTACGATCGGTAAGATTGTTGCGTATGCCCCTGTCCGCACTGGTGATCCCACGTATGCAGCTGCATTCAACGAGAAATTCGAAGATATCTACTTGGGCGTATGGAATGGACAGGATTGGGTTCCGTGGATCATTTTGCCTATTCTGGGATACCAGCACCCTGAGAATATGCTGTGGCTTAACCCGGAAAACACGACTACCTATCAGTACTATGAGAATGCTGAGGATTTGAGTGGCCCCGCGGGTCACCTCCCTAAACTCCTTACCGTTGAGACTATTGCAGGCGGCCTTACTAACCTATTTGCCACTATCCTCAAGGGTGATCTTTACGAAGCAATCACTCCAATTTTCGAGTTGCTTTATTGGGGTGCGCATGTGGGAGTCTACATGCACACTGAGCTGTATTCTGCCTTTGAGGGCGAATGCCCTGCGACAATCGGCGGCCACTAGAGCCTCTAAAATAAGTAGATTTTGTACTTAAGCTATAACCTCAGATTTCACATGCTACATAAGGCACTATGTAGAGACAGGAGTAAATAAGTTAGTCTACCAGTATCACAAACTGCGTTTGGACGCTTCACTACCTATATTAGAAATTATGCTCATGATAGCAGCAGGAGTGACTTCTAAGTATCATTCTAGGATGTTCAGGACATCTTAGGGATACATACACTCCGACGGGACCTTTATTTTCTGAGAGTTTGATTACCTGTGTGTGCTGGTCCTCACTGACTAACTGGTCCAGAAACTGCTACTTGTTCCGCCGGTAAGTTTCACACAGGCCTAGAAGCCGATAAAACGTTTTCGTTTTTCTATAGAAGTTGGCCCCTGCTAACGTGCAACTAACCTTCTTATTGCTTATCGGCTTTTTCAACAGTTTTGTGTCCTGGCGCTCTATAAACTAAGAATGCTAATCAGCTTCCCCACAGCCCGATTTACCAATGTCGTTGGGGTGGAAGACTGTAAGTAAATCGTCTCTAAAATCCCAGTTCCACTGAAGAATTGTCTATATTTAAGTCAAGATTTTTTGCAACAACAAGCATTGTACTTCGCCATGTCACTAAAAGAAGGTGATTGATTAGTATCCCGTGGGTCTGGGAATGGGTCCGTTTTTATATGGGCAGCCCTTAGCATCGCATCCCTTGGAGGCGACCTCTGTCCCCCACCAATGGATGCGTTTGCTCGCTCCTGTATAGAAAAGACCGAAGTAAACGAGAATGATCGTAATCGCTGTGCCACCGTCGAGTCCAACTGAGGTCACCAAATTATATTTTCGCCACCACGCAGTATAGCGGCTGTGAACAAGCCAATTGAAGATGAGTGAGCACACGAACCAAGTCGAGAAGTTGTAACCCGTAACGAATGGAATAAGCTCAGCACCCGTGAAGAACAAGACTGGATCGAACAGTCCCAACTTCGACTTGGGCCTCCACTTCATCCAAGCGAAATGGGCGGCAGGCACAACGGCACCTACCAAAAGGAACCACAGAACCCACACGTACCTTCCACCCGAGGCGAAAATATGGCTGCCGAACATACCCCAAATGCCTTGGGTAGTGAAACGAGTCTGCTGACTTCGGCAAAGCATATTGTTCTCGGCTTGTGGTGTGCAGATCTTACCGAACCTGCCACTAGTCAGAATATACCAGCAGACTGATGGACTGACCATTGAAGACCAGATTCCGGCCACAAATAGAAGCGTCATGTAGATTTTGGGACTAATGCGCAGGTAGTGACCGACCTTTGCGCTCTGTGCACTATACATGCCGTTTTGGATAATACCAAATCCAATCGTGTAGAAGTAGAGAAGTCGTAACGCGTTTCCTTCAAACCAGTTTGCACCAACAACGTAAAAGAAACTGTCGATGGTGATGGTGCAGTTGGAACGGGCCTCAACCAGGGAGATTGGAATGAACAGCACGACACCGAGGATAAGACTGACAATGTAGCCACCTGCTTTAATTGGACTATCGTCCCAACCTTCTGAGAATGCAAAGCCAAGTCCGAGGCTGATTGCGAGTGTCACCAAATAAATCCAGCGAGGGAATGCCTTGAAATTCCTCGACCAGTCATTAATCGGGTCATCTTGCTTGCCACGGTTGCGCCACGGGATAACCACCTCTTCGTAGAAGAGAAGGGAGAAGTGGACAACGACAGCAGTGAAAATGGCTAATCCCAACGCGATATTTATAAGGAATGCGATGGGCAAGATTACCGGACCATAGGTGGCAAACTTTGTCTTATTGAAAGACCAATCTTTATTGGCAACTTCCTGAAAATTGTAGATCTTCTTGTCGACTGTGTAGATGTTGTTTGACATGATAGGGAAGTGGGCTGTAGACCAGTGGTTTGTGTAGTATAGAGCAGGCATCACAATCCAGATCCAGAATACAAACGATAAGAACATGCTAGCAATGGCCCAAAACGGTGTCGTCAAGGGATTGCTGATTGACGACATTTGAGCCCAGTCGAGAGTCAATGGGAAGAGACCCAAGCCACTTCTCACACCAAAGACTTGAGATAAAGTGGCCGAGCTCGGCTTGCACCAACTAATCCAGGCTCCCAAGTAGGATGTGAATGGCATAAGCAAGTCCGGAACCCAGTACCAAACGAACGCGCAGAAGAACACGATCAGGAAAAACCACTCACGCCTCATAGTCCAGCCGTTCGCAACCGGATTATCGCGTGAGTGGAATGTCTTGAACATCGCAATACGTGAAAGCATGCCGGGCCACACGCGATCCTCTGGAGTGACCATAACTTCACGTGCCAAGCCAAGGATCGAGAAGGACGTGCAGTACAGCGAGATGTTGATCAGAATCTGGCGACCAATACCACTGCGGACCTTAAAGAATTGAGTGTCCTCAATAATCAGGTTATTCACAAGCTTGGCACTTGTCATCAGGTTTGTGAAAATAAAAACACAGGCGTGTTCCTTATAATTGAACGGTCCTGGATTGAGCGAAATTGACATACCATAGGGAAGCCGCAATGTCCAGTCGGGGAAGATTCTGTGCCATATACGACCGCATGGGTACGTGATCATGATAATGACCGTATCGGAAATCATAATGGCAGGGAAACGCATACTGAAGAAGGAGTCTACTCCAGAAACTACAGCTCCAAACACAATTGCGAAAACCCACATTCGAAGTGTCGATGCAGGCAAATCATAGTCATCAGGATCGTTAGGATCACCAGGAATAATGGCAATGATGTCGTTACGGTTGAAACGGGCATAGTCTCCAATACTAGATTCTTTCTTCTCCTCATCAGTTTTACCGAGTTGTTCCACATCCTCAAGAAATTCTTTCTCTCGTTTGGTGGTCTGCACCAGTTCTCCGTTCACATCGTACTCATGTTCTGCTGACTCGCTACTTTCCGACACACTGACAGCTGCTGATTTTTGATTTGTATCAGCCGCTGATGCCGATGCATCGCCATGGGCATGAACATCACCAGCTGACTTACGTTTGATGATCAAATTTTTCAGAAAATTCATTACAATTAAGGCCTACGAATTAATTTAATTTATACAGCATGGAATGTATTTTGGAGGTTTAGGGTTATTGGCAGTCAGGACAGACAATTTGGGTTTTCTTGAACGATTTTTTGA
>JAJMCC010000096.1:0-12744 GCA_030584945.1 Starmerella roubikii | reverse complement strand
GTGTGCTCTTCCGATCTCCTGCGCCGCGCGGCCGGGCGACCGCGTCGCCGGGCTCGCGCGCGCCTTCCCGCGCAGCCGGTCGTTCGGCGTGAGCTCGCTGCCCTCGTGCTGTGCGGGTCTCCCGTCGTGGCCCGTGTGTCGTGTGTCGTGGCCCGCGTGTCGCATATCGTGACGTATGTCATGCCTCACATCGTGTCTTGTGTCGTGCCTCGCATCGTGCCTCACATCGTGCCTCACATCGTGTCTTGTGTCGTGCCGCACGTCGTGCCGCACATCGTGCCTTACATCGTGCCGTGTTTCGAGAACGGGCTCGTGGAGAGGCTCGTCCTTCACGACCTGGTCCGCATCCAGCGCGAAGATCATCGAGCGCTTTTTCTGGGGCGACAGCGACCGCAGGCTGAGCAGAGACGACGTCTCTGAGCCCGAGGCGAGCGGCGAGCCCGGCACCGTGACGTCGCTGTTCAGACTCGCCCGCGACTTCCTCTGCCGCAGCGTCGGCTTGCTCGACTTCTTCGTCACGCGCGCGGGCGCGCCGACGAGCACTTTACTGCCGCGGCGGCTGTCGCTCTGCGAGGCCTGGCCCGATTGCGCGGCGCCCGCGCCCACGGGGTACCACTGCTGGGGGTGCTCGGCGATGCCGAGGCCCTCGACGTTCGACGCGAGCGTCTGGTGGTACTGGCTGACTGCGGGCGTGCCGACGGACGCCGGGCGCGGCGCCGGCAGCGACGCGACCGACGACGAGGACCCGAGCTCTGGCGTGAGCCGCGGCACGGAGTCGTAGAACGTCGGGCTCATTCCGTCGAAGTCCGGCGTCTGCGCGTGCTCGAAGTCGTAGTACGACTCGGTCATGCCAAAGTACATCATTTCGAGGTCGGGCAGCTCGCCTTGGCTCGGCACGGGCTGCCCCGCGTGTGTGTCGTGAGCCTTGGGCGTCAGAAACCGCTCAGATCCCGAGGGTGATATTGGCGCTTCCATCTGCTGCGGTGAATATGCTCTGCGCGACTCGATTGCGCGCAGGAATTGCGAATTAAAAGATCGAAAAGGTAGGGGTGGTGTCGAGGATGGGGATTAAACGCGGCGGGATCACGCAACTGCTTGGTTGCAAGGACCTGTTCACCGGGATCGCGATGCAAAAGGACTCAGAAAAATGCGGCAGAAGGGGCCTGGGATCAGCGGCAGTTAGTATGGCTCGGTCGGCGCTTCTCGCTTTGTCAGCAGCACTATCGCTGCGTGCTACTACTTACGACTAGTGACGCGGAATGCCCAGGTAAACACGCGCACGCGACACGACCAGTCCGCTTATCAGACGCGCGCCCGCACAGCGCAGACGCCCCAGCAAAAAGTTTGCTTGGTGTACGTCAAAATTTTTAAAAAAAAAACATTTTCAGCCGATTTCGGTAAACTTGCTACGCAGCCTAAACGCAGGTCTGATCTATATATAAATTATTCAGAAGCCGCATTGATTAAGGTATTGGCGGTCCGTGACCGGGTTCGGGAAGAGACCGGCGCTGATCAGCCGCTGCACGTCCCACTCAACGGCGTTCTCGGTCTTGTACGACCAGTACACCCAGCCTGACCCGCCGTGCTCGTACGCGTCGAGCTGCGCTTCGATGTAGCGGCGCGTGTTCTGCCGGTGCTCGTCCGTCCACTGCGTCACGTTGTTCATCCCGCTGCACGTCCCAATTGGCGCCGAGTTTTCGTACGTCGCGTCGAAGCGCGCGCCGCGGCCCACGCCGTTCAGCTGCGGCGCGCAGTCCGTGAGCGCGCCAGACCACTCGCCAACGACGCGCCACTTGTTCTCCATGCTGCGCAGCTCGCGGCCCTGGTTGCACGCAAAGTCGATGTGCTCGTCGATCGTGCGATTGAGCTCGCCGACGCTGAAAACTTGATAAAAATGGTGGTCGATCACGCAGTTGTAGTAGTCCGGCACGTTCAGCCAGTCCTCGAAGTAGCCGATGCCCATGAACGCATCGTGGAAAACCGCGCCTTGGTCGCCGAAGTCGCGCAGCGACTGGTACGCGTCATCGTAGTACGCGTGCAGCTTGTCCATGGACAGCTCAGGACCGAGCGGCTCGTTAACGACCTCAATGCCAATAACGACGTCGTAGTACAGCGGCGCCGCGTACCTGTTCAACAGAATGTCGAGCGCGAGCATAGTCAGATTCGTGTTCGCACCGTCCTGGAAGTGCAAGGAATCGCGCAGCCCGGAGTTGTCGAACCCGTTTTGCGAGCCGGGCACGCCGTGCAAATCAATCCAGAGCTTGATGCTGTGCGCGCGCGCCCACTCAATCGCGCGGTCGAGGTATTTCGTCTGGCCTTGCACATAGGGATCGCCGGGCAGCGCCAGGAACGCCCAGTACCCGATCGGAATCCGGGCGAAATTGAACCCCCACTGCTCAAGGTTCGCGAAATCCGACTCCTGGATCCACGAATCCCAGTGCTGCTCGAGAATTGCCGACGCCTCGGCTTTGCCTTTTTGCTCGGTCCAGTGGTACTCGTCCACAGGACCATTGTCGCCACTGAATAGCGACGGGTTCATGTATGGCTCTAAAACAAACCAACCGCCAAGATTCACGCCGCGAAGTGTGCCATTGTCGTAGTCAAATCCGGGGACACCCAAGTCGCGACGAGACAGGATTCTACAGCTTACAGAAGATAGAAGAGTAAGAAATCCTAAAATCATGGTCAGAGTTTTCTCGATTTCAAGGAGCATGAAACCAACGCTTTCCCCTTATATCGGCAGGGTTGGCTAGGCAAGGTTTCCCCGTCTTTTTTTAGGGGTGCGTAGACCCTGAAGCAGTCAAAACGTATGCACGCGGGAGCATATTCTTTCGACGCGAGTGCTGTATTAAAAACTTTAGTGTTCTGACTACTACAAAAATCCTATCATTATGCAAAGACTTTCCCGGCCGCATCTAATTATCGGATGAAATTCAAGCAAGGATTAAGTACGCGCACGAGATGCTTAAAGCGAAAATAAAATTAAATGTGGGAACAAAAGCGCCAGGGGGGCGAAACAATAGAAAAATCACAAAAAAATGTAAATCGAGGGCTGCTAGAGGCTCACTTCTCCCGGCCGCTCGTGTCGATGTAGCTAATAGAGGCTCTAGGTAACTTCTCGCTCGATGAGAACTCATCATAGCCGTCGTCCTGATCAGAATCCCGCTCGCTATGCCTGTCCTGTGTGTAGAATCGTAAGTCAATGCGCATGAGCAAGTAGAATACAAGCACGCCGAGCTCAGCGCCGCCATAAAACCCTGCTTGGATGGACGGCCGCTGAATACTGTCATGAATGACCATTTTGTTGCCAGTCAACTGAGCCCAGGGCCCCGTGTAAAAGCACGCAGCAGCCCGAGTGGCACAGCAGGTCAGCAATACTGAGGATGCAACTATCACCGTGCCAATTGCCCAAGACAAGGCCGGTGCCGCGTGGCGCAGTGAGTCTCTGATGGGACAGTGGCTGCGTCCGGGAAGCTCGCGCGACGGTATAATCCTCACTGTGTCGGAGACACGCCCTTCGACTTTTTCCACAGCCGGGTAAAAGCCGATTCCCGCACCCGTGATCCACTGAGGCTGGTGGATAACCGGGATCTCGCGCAGTCCTGTGTGCGTCTGAAGCAGCTGAAACAGCTTAGTGGGGCTAACCATGAACGCCAGAGCCACTATAACGAGCGGCAATGCTGCATACACGACGTTTAGTATCGCGCCGGCCTTCATGATGTTTTTGCAAATGGTGTAGGTGCTTTTCTCCATGAAATAGAGGAACGGCAGGCTCTCGCCAATGATTGCTAGCGCCACAACAACGACCACAATCCCGTAGATCGAGCCGAGGAAACACTTGAAGACGCGGTGCACTCCGACTTCGGGGTGCCGCCAAATGAACAGACGGTGAGCAAGGTCGATGTTGACTGTGAGCAGGATCAGCGGCGCGACCTCAACGAGAACAATCGAGGCTAGTCCGAGTGGCATGTCAGCCACGGAGAAAGACCACAGCGCTCTGAGAAGAAACCCAATGGACTTAAGAACGCAGTATATACTGAAAAAGATGTAGTGGTGGAATTTGTGTCCGCGTATTGTGTTCACGAGCCACAGCGCGAACGTGACGATGCTCATGACCCCAAACAACAGAAACAGCACGATATCGGCGATAAGCTCTCCTTTGCTCAACAGCGGGTACCCTCCGTAGATTCCCTGGAGTTCCGGCACGATAGCCATGATCAATTGCGGGCTCAGAATACGCTCCTTTTTGCCAAACGCTATGAGCTCCTTGATTCCTGTTTGCACGGCCGGCTTCCCCTTGTACTTCGCGCCCTTCGCGGCCACGGGGGTCAGCAGCGGCAGCAGCTTGCCGCCCTCTCCGACCCCGAGGGATTCCATCAATGAAGCTATCGCCGACATGCGGACGCATCGTCTCTGAAACGCTTATATAGCCTGGCGGAAATTAGCAGTTCCCACTGACGTCATGGGTCTGTAATTAAACGGTGGGGTACCTGAACACGGACGAAACGCGACTCGGAGACGCGAGAAAGCGGCAAATTACGAATACTTTAAATATAAATAAATTCTACAACAACTCTGGGCGGCTCGGGTCGCACCATCCGCAGGTCCCGCTCTTCAGCGCAGCGTTCTCCTTCCGCAGCTCGTTGATTTGCGCTTCGAGCTGCTGGATCCGGCTTTTCGCGCGCTGACGCGACTTCCGCGCCGCCTCGGTGTTCCGCGCACGCTTCTCCAAAGTCTTTGCGTTCGTCTGCTTGACGACGCGCGGAATGTGGGTCTGCGACTGCGGAACGACGTGGACCACGGCCGCGGGCGTATTGGCCAGTGCGGTGTACTGCTGGTAATACGGCTGCGGCGCGAGGTCCGACAAGGTCGGCGACACCGCTGCAACGGGCGAAACCGCTGCGGCGGGAGAAACCGGTGCAATGGGCGAAACCGACGCGACCGGGGAAACGGATGTCGACGCTGGCGAGCTCACGGACCCGTCGTCGAGGCCCGGAGGCTGCTCGAACATCGCGGGCGTGTTATCAAAGTAGGGGAAGCCTCCTGAATCAGAGGTACATAGCGAATCTTGACATTGTTGGTGGTCAATTGATGGAACAGGAAAGCTTAGGTCTAGATCTAGATCAGGGAACAAGTTCGACAGGTCCAGTGAGGTGGTCTCTAGTGGAGCTGTAAGTGGGGAAAAGGGGAACTGCTCGTCTGTTCGACTAGACAAAGGCTTTCTTTAGCTTGTTTGGGCTCCTAAACGCAAGTAACTGGAGTGGTCCAGTGGTTGCGTCGCTGCTAACTGAGTGTGCTTCTGAACTGGTTAGTTGCTGATTCGTCTCCCGAGGCTCGATTCCGGGAAACTACTGTACACACTCTTGGGTTGGGAAGTTTACGATAAAGACTTAATCTCAGCGTAGCCGTTTTATATAAGGTATCCTGCGTCGAGGGGGTAAATCGTATGACTGCATAACCCTCTTGCCCAGGATGAAAGCAATTTTCCTTGATCAACTGAGGGTCCCGACGGCTCGCTTTGTCCAATTGCCCTTATGAACAGCGCAGCCCGAGCCGCACGTGCGTGCTTTGCCATTTTGCGTACGTCTAGAATATATTTATGTGTAGTTATGCGCGAAAATTTTTTTTCGACGGTATTTTCACAATCAGTCAGCGCGGCGCCGCCTTTGACGCTATCTCGAGATATATTTCATTCGGCATCACATGACCCCCGATTTTCCATGATCTCCGTAAGCCGCGATTCCCCCGTGCGCACGTACCTGCTGAGCCAGTATAAGGACGGCGTCGAGGTCCCGCTCGGGCCCGGCGACAAGGACTTCGTCATGGACCTTGTGATGCATTACCGGCACCTTGTGTCCAAGCGGATCAAAGCGAAGGCGAGCTCGCTGCCTATGATCCACTTTGCCGGCACGTTCGGGTCCGTGCTGTTCAGCTTCTACCCGGAGTTCCCGGACTCCGAGCTCCCGCTGGCCGGGGGCATCGACGAGTTCGAGTACCGCGGGTATGAGTTCCGGTTCAGCCGCGAGGGCGCGTCCACAGTCGAGACGCTGCATCTTGCGGAGCGGCTGCACGGCATCGACATGTGCAAGCCGTACATGTGCGTGTGTGCGGAGTGCTTCGACCACAGCGCCGCGCTCGACGAGAACCTCATAATGGCGCCGCACTCGACGTATTTCGTGCGCAGCGGGCTGCGCGCGGACGCCGAGCTCGTGGACCACGACGAGAACGTGAGCTGGGTCAGCGACCACCCTGCGCACCTCGCCATCGGGCCCGACGGCGAGCCCGCGGGCGTCACACGGTTCATACGCATAATCCCTAGTGAGTACCTCGTCGAGCAGCCGAACCGCGAGAAGTTTCTGCAGTGCCGCGGCCTGTTCCTTTCCGAGAACGAGGCGTGGGAGATTCTGCCCGCGCCGACGGACGCGTCGCAGCTCGACATGCATTTGGCCCAGCTCAGCAGCATCGACACAAAGTACGTGCTGCGGTTCACGTCCGAGATCAAGCACATGTTCGACGACATGTCGTACGACCAGCTCGCCGAGTCCGACGACGAGGAGTCGGATAACGACGACTCGTACGTCGAGTCCGCACTGATTCCGGGGCTGCAGCAGCGCGACTTCAACCGCGTCATTGATACGCACCGCGCGCTGAGCGGGCTGTCCTTGGACGACAGCACGGCTACGCGGATGCGGGAGCTCTTATCTTGAGGCGTACATAATAAGCATCATACAGATTTTGCATACAGTTTCTGCATACAGTTTCTGCATACAGTTTTTGACTAAATGTGTAAGGATCATTCAGCTCGCTGTCACGTTGGCGACCACGTCGGCCGCCGCGTCGACCGCCGCGTCGACCGCGGCGTGCGCGAGGTCGGCAGCCGTGCTGACCGAGAGCTGGGTCCAGTCGAGCACTTTGATCGCGAGGCCGACGATCAGAATCGACGACGGCAAGGCGAGGACGACGTAGCCCCAGAAAAGGACGCCAGCCATCTCCGCCTCGAACACCTGGTTGATCTGGCAGATCTGCGAGAGCTGGATCGCCGGCGGCGACGCGGTCAGAATGAAGCTCGCGACGAGGAACGCGGGGTCGTCGAGAATGGAGATCCCGAGGTACCGCACGGCGAGCGCGAGCATGGGCAGCAGGATGATGCACGGCAAAATCATGCGCGACACGAGGCTCGCGAAAATGAGCTGGCCGTAGCGCGGGTTGCGCTGCTGCGACGCGGCGTCGTGCGCGCGCGGCGGCGCGAGGTTCGCGCCGAGCACGACGAGGATCAGCGGCACAGCCGTCTGCCCGACCTGCTGGATGCCGAGGCCCACGGTCCGGTTCACAAACGTCTTCTGCTCGCCGTACAGCAACTCTCTGAGCGGCTGGATCGACGCAACGACAACGGCGCCGAGCATCGCCCACAGCGGCGGGTTCATGAAACTCACGACATCCTTGTACAGCGTCCGCCAGAACCGTTTCGGCCGGAGCTCGCTCGCGCCGGCCTCGTCCTCGGTGCGTGTCGCCGGCGCCGGCAAGGACGAGGGCGCGGCCGCGAGCAGCGTGTTGTACCCCCAGGACCAGCGCAGCATTTGGCCGAGCTGCTGGAAGATGAGCAGGTACATAAGACCCCGCGATGCTACATTATCGGCATTGTCGTCGGGGATGCTCGGCCACTGCAGCGCCGGCAGGCTCGCGGCCAAATTGAGGAATAGCGAGACCGGCACGCTATTAGAGTTGCCGAATACGGCCATTGCGGTGACGAAGTTCCCCTCGCGCTCGCTGAACCTGAAGATTCGGCTGCAGACCTGGCCGCAGCTGTATGAGATGACCGTGCTCAGCACGAAGATCACGGGTATAATGGAGATGTCTATGAGCGCCTTGACGCTCAGCCTCGAGGCAATTTTTGAGAACACGAGACACGGCGTGAAAATGTTGACGTTCAGCTGCGAGATGCTTTTTTGGGCCGACCTGTCCAGGTACCCGCCAGTGGCGGCGCAGAAGCCAGTCACGCACACAATCACTGTTTGCAGAACAGCCTCAGCAGTGAGTGAGCTGACGGCCCAGAAGGACGCACCATCGGTTGAGCTCATCGGAATCTCACCTTTCTGAAAATTTCAGAGATTTCTTCCTAACTCAACGAGATTGCGGTTAGGAGTCGGTTAATTCCACCGAGCAATGCAGGAAGCGGCTCAGCAAAATGAGAAATTTTTCACTCGTGGATTCTGGGCCGATTGCACTTGTTGAAATTGTAGGTGACGGGGATTCGTTGGCCGAGTCGGGAATTGGAGGGAGAGAAATACTCATGCAGGGTCGTGGTTGGCCTTGCGTTTAATTACGATGCTCAGCCACAGCGGGCTCGGATTCGCAGATGCTTTGAAAATAATTTCATTGAAACAAGGTAAACTATGTAACTGTGTCGCACGACTGTGGAGTTAGCGAGCGACAATTGTGACTAATTACTATTGGCCAGGCTACCCACGTGCCTCGGACCTGCATACCAACGGTCAGAACTTCGATAGCCGATCGACTTCGAAGATGCGTTATAAGCTGTGCTGATTAGAGTGACTGATTAAAGGGCATATTTGCACCACTGTCTAGCCACAATCAATACATATCATCTAGCACCCATCAACACATACCATCTAGCACCCATCAATACATACATACCATCTAGCACCCATCATACCATCTAGCACCATCTATACATACCATCTAGCACCCATCATACCATCTAGCACCATCTATACATACCATCTAGCACCCATCATACCATCTAGCACCATCTATACATACCATCTAGCACCCATCATACCATCTAGCACCATCTATACATACCATCTAGCTACATACACTACCATACACTACACCCATTAACTTGCTTAGCTCACTTGACTTATTTCTTGTCCTTTTTCTCTACCTTCAATTCCTTCGTGAACGGCAAAAACTCGGGCTCACCGGGAATGTACTTGCGCAGCGCCGGCGGCACGGTGAAGCCGTCCTCCGTCTGGTAGTTCTCCAAAATGCAGCACAGCGCGCGCTCCGTCGCGCAGAGCGTCGAGTTGAGGCAGTGGACGTAGCGCTTTGTGCGCTCGTTGAGCTTGCGGATGCCGCAGCGGATCTCGAGGTTGCGCGCTTGGTAGTCCGTGCAGTTCGAGCACGAAACGAGCTCCTTGTACTCCTGCTGGAACGGGAACCACGCCTCGAGGTCGTACTTCTTCGCGGCCGCGTTGTTCAGCTCGCCGCTGACGATGCCCACGACGCGGTACGGGATGCCGAGCCCCTGGTAGAACTCCTCGGACAGGCCGATCATGCGGTCGAACTCGTCCCAGCTCTTCTCCGGCTCCGTCAAGCAGAACTGCTCGATCTTCTGGAACTCGTGCACGCGGAAGATGCCCCAGGCGTCCTTGCCGTGGCTGCCGGCCTCGCGGCGGAAGCACGACGAGTAGCCCGCGTACCGGATCGGCAGCTGCTCCTCGGGCTTCTCGAACCACTCGTTCGAGTGGTAGGCCGAGATCGGCTGCTCAGACGTCGCGATCAGGTACTTCTCGTCCTTGCCGTCGATCACTTTGTACAGTTCCTCGTCGAACTGCGACAGCTGCGCCGTGCGCGCCATCACGTCCTTGTTCAGCATGACGGGCGCCTGCAGGGCCGTGTAGCCGTGCTTCACGAGGAAATCAAGGCCGTACTGGATGAGCGCGTTGTTCAGAAACACGCCGTACTGCTTGAGGAAGTACCCGCGGTGGCCGGCGAGCTTCGCGCCGCGCTCCGCGTCAAACCCATCGAGCCGCGTCAAAACCTCGTCGTGCGACAGCCGCGGCTTCTCGAGAGTCGGCTCGCCCCACTTGCGCACTATTTCGTTGTTCGCCTCGTCGTCGCTGACGACGACGGACTCGTGCACGATGTTGCCGACGAGATTCACTTTCGCCCGCAGCTGCTGGTCGGCCTCCTGCTCGCGCTTCAGAATGCTCTCTTTCTCCGCAGCAAGCTCAGCCTTCTTCTGCAGAAGCTCCGTGGGATCCTCCTTCGCCTTGTACTTCTGGCCGATCTCCTTCTGCAGCTTGTTCTGCGCCTTGTTGATCTCGTCGCTATCGAACCGCAGCTTCACCCAAGCTTTGTACTCCTCGATGATCTCGTCAACAAGCTCCACGCTGTCCCCGCGCGCCTTCTGGCTCGCGCGGATCGCCTCGGGGTGCCCGCCTTTCTCCTCGATGAAATCGTACACGTCCAACATATGAAAAGTTTAACCCTACGAGTTGAGACCGGCGGCCGAGATGATTCATAAAGGAGATAGGGGATGTGGTGGTGTGCGAAAAATTGGCGGATTGAGAGGCATTGGCGTATCAAGGAGCAAAATTGGAGATGGATTGGCCATAAATTGGGTGGTGGCTAATCGTCCTCTGGGTGCGCCGTGGGTGGTCCGCTGCGCATTGTAGATTCGCAGTGCCTGAGATCGAGCACCGCTGCGTAGTAAATAGCCAATTCAAATACAATCAGCATGCATTCAACCTAGGAATATCGGAAACGCGTTACACTCTGTTTGGTTCTCAAACGAATGTGAAAGGGATGCGAGCGCTAAATATCCAGCATACCCGGCTGTACTTTTCCGAGGAATCCGAAATTATTGAAAAGTCAAAGAACCCAATTCTTCATCAATCTAACAATCCTGACTATAAACATCCGCGTTCTAACAATCCCGACTCTAAACATCCGCGTTTATGCAAATCCTATACCCGCTCCTTTGAACATCTAGTCTCCGAACTTCACCCTCCTGAACCCAACTTCAGTCGCCCTTCCCAACTATCACCTGTCCCAACCATTGTCCCAGCAGTCCATTCCTCACGCACTGGCCGCCTGCGACACAAGCAACTCCAATCCCGCGCCACTGCCATGGAGAACCAGTACCTCGTCGTTCTGGAGAACGGCGCTGACGACCACGCGACCTTCTACCCAGAGGTCCACTACGTGTTCGCTGACGACGCCTTTGCCCCAGAAATGGACGTCGTCGAGCGGAAGCCGGGCGATATCTCGGTTTTAGTGGACTTGGACGAGACGGGCCAAGTGGTTCACAGCTGCCAGTCCCTGTCCCCGGATTGGCAGGTAACCGACGCGACCTTGGCGACACAGGCCCTCGACACGTCGTCAGGCCCCGCAGCAGCCGCGCAACATACTTCTTTGCTGTTGCGTATCACAGGCATACCGGCAACGTCGAATCAGGACATGGTCTCGCTGAAGGGCGATTTCGACCACCAAATCAAGCGCGGAATGTCCCTTATCGCACAGCTCGAGAGCCGACACAAGGAGATCCTTAAGGCAGTTGCTAGTTATGGCGAAAATTAGCTGCAGAGTCAACTAGCTACAGAGTACGAGCTTGTGCGCAAAGTTGGCGAATAGTAAGTTGGCGAATAGTAAGGCATATAGCAGGTAGTCTATCGATTGAATTTAGTGGATGCTTCAAATAAAAAGACTCTATGAATGTTCGGCTGCAAATATAGTTTTCATGGTCAGCAGCAGAGATGGAAAAAATAAATTCCGATACTGGGAATCGAACCCAGGTCTTGTCGGTGAGAGCGACACGTCCTAGCCCCTAGACTATATCGGATGCTACTAATCGTGAATCCCGTTGGGCCACGACTGGCTGCTTGTGATCACCTCTACAAGGCCATTTCATGCGTCTTGGTTCAAGCGTCCTGGGTCGAGCGCTACGATGGCGTGAATTCAGATACGAACTGCGAGCGAATCGCTGATTGAATAATTCATCGAAGATATGAGGAGAGAGAATGGAGAGACTACGGAGACAGAATGGAGAAGCAGCGATTACATACATAGATATATGAGTTCACGCCAAATTTGGCCCGTCGCTGTCACTCGCAGTGCCTTCAAGTGCCCCGCAGCAGCTAGGTCAGGCACGCGTGCCGTTCATGGACTCGTTTGGGTTACCACTAGACATTCTATGCTAAATGGACGAGTCCGACGAGGCGAGAGTCACACAGCACGTCGAGGAGGACACGCCGCATGCAAATAGCCGAGCCGGCGGGCCACGCTCGCGCCGCCAGCTCGATTTGTCGAATCACGTCGATAGCCGAGTGCTGAGATTGCTAATATAGTATTCTTTTAGTCCGTTGCCTACCTCATCCGCTACTGAGTGTCAACTAATGCCCTCCTGCCCGCGTGTCTCATTTTCGCTCTCTATGGTGCCTCCACCGTCTCCTTTAACGACTTCTTCCGAGAAGGAGCTCGTTGTGTACCGAAGAAGCGCTGTCAGGCTCCAGAAATATTTTATTCAGTCGAAATTATTACTTTACATTACAGAAAATATCAAACTTCGCGAACTTCGCCCTTTTCTAGCGCGCTTTGCCAGGTACGTGATCAATTCCTTCTACACGTTAGGACACTAAACTCGTGATTTTCGGCCAGCCACGCTCGCGAGAGTTAATCAGTGCCCGCTTGGTTGAGCGTAGAATGCGCACATTTTCTAACCTTATTTGTTTCGAGAGGAACATCCCCCGATCGCGAGCTGAAAATCGTTCTCAAGATACATATGAATAAACTATAAAGATTCGCGAAAACAGCGCGCGAAAATATGCACTACTCGCATTTTTACGGCCTCGAAAAGCATTTTGAACCTTGATGGACTGAACATTTGTGATGGAGCTTAACAACTCAAAATCCAATCACCAGACCTCAAGTATAAAAGGACACCCAGGCCCCGCTAATGTCTCATCATCATCACCACATATAGTTGTGGTTCTTAGACCT
>JAJMCC010000095.1:0-13862 GCA_030584945.1 Starmerella roubikii | reverse complement strand
ATCCGTACTACTACCATCATCATCATATTTACCGAGCGCTAAAATAGCTTTTCATTATAAATGCGACACAATGACTGGTCGTGCGTGCAGCCGAGGCTGCTGCATACAAGCTGCTACCTACAAGCTACTCGCTAATTCGCGTTTTAGTTTTCAGTCTCTGAAGCGTCGCTGCCTCGTATTCGGGGCTATATTCCACATCTGCGAAGACAAAAGAGGAATTGTTCCGAACAGAAATGGCTTCAGGCTCAGTTTGGTCGAGGTCGCGCATCGATTTCTCATAGTCGCGCCGCATCCGCTCGAGCTCCTCCATTAGCCTGAGCCTGGCTAGCTCGCATTCGAGCCGCAGTCGCTCCAAATTCCGCTGCTCGCGTTTCGCGTGGCGCGCCTCGTCGCGGCGCAGCTTTTCTTTGAACCGCGCCTTATCAGCAGATGCTTTGAACGCAAACCGGGAGTCGTAAACGCTCCGCTGCTGCGGGTCGGAGAGCACGGAGAATGCGTGACTCACTAAGTCGAATTGGTCGCGCGAGCCGCCTTGTTTGTCGGGATGCGCCCGCAGCGCCGCACGCCGGTACGCGCGGCGGATCGCCGGGGAATCGGCGTGCCGGTCCACTGAGAGCACTGCGTACCAATCCATTGGCAACGGGCGCAGGCTACGTCGAGATGCGGCACGGACGGATGGAGTAGGCGGGTCGTAAGACGGATCGTAAGCAGAGGGAAGTGGGGCAGACAGTTGACTATAATTTAGGAATCTACTCCAGTTCTATCAAGAATCCTTTAGTTCTACAATACTCCAGTTCTAGAGCACTTTAGTTCTATCAAGAATATGGCAAAAGAAAGTAAATAAATTATATAGTCTCCGCGATACTCTCAAAGAAGCAACCACATGAGCGCGAGCTGGCACACCACACCGTAGAAGAACAGGAACTGGATGCGCTGCTGTCGCTTGCTGCCACTGATGCTCGTAGTCGTGGACGCTGCGTTTGAAGGCGCGTACTCTGGCAGCAAAATGTACTTCAATGAGCGCAGCATGAAAAAGGCGGTCGCGCTCCCCGTGTAGGCGAACGCGAGCCAGAAAAAAGTTCGACTGTCTGTGACCAATCCGACCAGCGTGGTCAGCGTGAGTCCGATAAATTTGTAGCCGGAGTACGCGAACAGGTCGAAGAGCGAGGAGGACGACGCAGAGAGCAAGTACGTCGCTACTTTGAGCAGCATGAGCTCGCTGATCACGACGGCGAGCGCTTTTGAGGCCCGCGCCCCGAACTGTTCGGGGTGGAACGAGCCATGGATGCCCTGGCCGAGGGCGATCACGAGCAGGTTCGTGACAAACGCCATCACCGGTATGTACATGTCAGGCGCGTTCACATCGTCCGTCGGCGCCGCGTACATTTCCTGGCCGCCGGCACCGGCTACGGGCACGAGCTGCCGGTTCCAGGGGCGGTGCCGCCACGGGAACATGATGAGAAAGAGTTTATTGCGCACGTATGAGTTCGAGACCTGGAAGTAGTAGCGCAGTGACGACGCCAGGATGCCGTAGCTGTCGAATCTTTTGGACAAATACTGCTGGCCGTAGCTGAACGCATGCCGGCCCAGCTGCGTGTTGCCAACGAGATTTAACGGGTTAAAATCTCCACCGGACGGGTATCCCGACGGGTAGCCGCTCGGCTGGCCGCCCTGGGCACCGCTGGACGGGCCGCCGGCCTGGCCGCTCGTCTGCTGACCTGGGGCGTAGCCGCTCGGCGCGTATCCGGACGGAGGGTATCCGCTAGACGCGTAGCCGGCCTGATACGCGGGCTGGTATCCGGGATACCCACTTGCGTATTGATCATGATACTGACTCTCGCCCTGTGCGTTGTACTGCGTCTGGTATGCGGCCGTCGCTTCGACGTTGACGCGGTGCTGCGGCACCGGGTGGTGAAGCGGGGGGCTCTGCATGAGGTAGGGTCCTGACGCGCAAGTTCAGTATATATGCGTTGGCGTAGTAAGCCGTGGCGTGCGAGCTGCGAGCTGCGAATGCAGTAGCTCGCGAGTTAGTAACGGGTATGCTAGCTAGTATGTAGTAGACGAGGCTGCGTTAGATCCGCAGTGGCCTTCTGTGAAATCGAGATCGCGTGCAGATCGAAGATGTGTGGTAAAAATACCGTTTTTTTTACAAAAGGCTGTGTTCCCAGCACAGATATTGCGAACGCTCAGTTCGAATAGTGCGTTGGATGTAGATTATGCCGAAAACAGGCTGTCATGAGCTTCCATGTTAGCGTGCTGAGGATTCTCACGACTTGCACTAGCGGCCTATAAAGCACTAACTTCGTTGTTACTCCAAGTCTAATTTTTATTTTGACACGTAGAACCTCACGCGAACGTCCACTAGTCTCGCTTACTTACTTCACGGCTCGACTTTTAAGGGTATGCTTCGACTCGCGCGATCCAGGAGCCTGTTCTCGGTTCACACAGTCTGCGCGGCGCGGCACGAGTCCACGACGCACTTCGGATTCCGCACTGTGCCGGCGGAGGACAAAGCCAAACTTGTCGGGTCCGTGTTCTCGAACGTTGCGTCGAACTACGACTACATGAACGACGCCATGAGCGCCGGGATCCACCGGCTCTGGAAACACCATTTCATCACGAGGCTCGACCCCGGTCGGCGGGCTGGTGGCGAGCCGCTCAATTTCTTGGATATTGCTGCTGGCTCGGGGGATATTGCCTACGGCATCTTGGAGCACGCGGCGAAGCAGCACGGCGACTTCGAGTCGCGGATCACGATCTCGGATATCAACCGCGAGATGCTCGCCGAGGGCGCGAAGCGATTTGAGTCCACAAAATACCGCCAAGGCTCGCTCCAGGGAGAGCGCGTGAAATTCCTCGTTGCGAACGCCGAGAACCTCGACGAGATCCCAGATAACTCGCAGGACATGTACACGGTCAGCTTTGGCATCCGCAATTTCACGGATATTCCGAAGGCGCTGCGCACGGCCTACCGCGTGCTCAAGCCGGGCGGAGTGTTTGCGTGCCTTGAGTTCAGCAAAGTCACCGTCCCGGGGGTCGCGCAGCTTTACAATGCGTACACCTTCAACGTGATCCCGCTTATGGGCCAAGTTCTCGTTGGCGATCGCGATTCGTACCAGTACCTCGTCGAGAGCATCGAGCGGTTCCCCTCGCAAGACGAGTTCGCGGACATGATCAGAGACGCTGGATTCATTACAAACGGAGATGGTTATGAGAACCTCACTTTCGGTGTTGCCGCCATGCATGTCGGCATTAAGCCGCCTAAGAAGTAATTCACTGTATATACGTCATCTGCTTTACTCGGGTTGTACTGTTTGGATTGCATGCAGAATCCACGAATTCTGACTATCGGTTGCTAGCAATTGCACTCTAGATCCGGGACTCATTCGGTCATGTAGGGGAGCTGTTCCCAAATGTGAGTCCCGAGTATCGTCGTCGAACCCGTGCCGATCCTTCCGCACATGCACTCCCCATTCAAGACCGTTGAGAGAATTCGCAGCGAGCAGCCGCTCGTTCACTGCATCACGAACACAGTGGCCGCGAATTTCGCGGCGAATGCCGTCATCGCCGTCGGTGCATCGCCGGTCATGGCCTCAGAGCCCACGGAAGTGGCCCACATTACGCGGCTTGCCCACGCGTTAACAGTCAATATCGGCACTTGTACGCCCTCTCTCGTCCAAGCAATTAAAGCGGCCGTTAGCGAGGCGCTCACGCGCAGGATTCCTTGGATTCTAGACCCCGTCGGCGTCGCTGCGACAAAAATCCGCCAGGATATCTGCGCAGAGCTGCTCAAAGACTACCATCCTACAGTTGTGCGCGGCAACGCGTCAGAAATTCTCGCGCTCGCCGTGGCCACGGGACTCTGCACAAGCGAGGTGAGCACAAGAGGCCTCGACAGCACGCTGACCTCGGAGTCCGTGGTTGCCTCGGCGAGGCTGCTCGCGCGCAAGTTTTCGACAATTATTGCCGTCAGCGGTGAGCGTGACTATGTTGTTGGACCCCAGAAAACCGTGCGCATTGCGAACGGCGACGCCAAAATGGCACAAGTGACGGCAACGGGCTGTGCGCTCACAGCCGTGTGTGGCTGCTTCTTAGGCGTTCTGCCATCATCTTCGGCGTTCGAGGCTACGTGTCATGCGCTTTCGTACTACGCCGTGGCAGGTGAGCTGGCTGCTCTCCACAGCAAGGGCACAGGATCCATGCACACTGGCATGCTCGACTACCTCAGCAGCATGACCAAGGACGAGTACGTTGCCACGGCGCGCCCGGTTTTGGACCTCAGCCTGTACCTCGTTACGGACCCGAAACTGAATCTCGGGCGCCCTCTCGTCGACATTGTGCGCCAGTCATTGGAAGGCGGCGCGACGGTCGTGCAGCTTCGCGAGAAGGATTGCGACTCGGGGGAGTTTTTGCTGCGTGCGCAGCAAGTCAAGCAGGTATGTGACGAGTTCGGCGTTCCTTTACTCATTAACGACCGTGTGGACATCGCACTTGCCGTTGACTGTGCAGGCGTGCACATTGGCCAAGACGATCTCCCCGTACCAGTTGCGCGTAAGCTGCTCGGCCCGAACAAGATCATCGGCCTCAGTGTCAGCACCGACGCGGAAATCGCCGGAGCGAAGAAATGGCTCCGCGAAGTCGACTATGTCGGCGTCGGCCCCATTTTCCCTACGGGAACAAAGGCGAACGCAAAGACGGCAATTGGTGTTGAAAAGACCGGCGAGAAGCTGGACAACATCGATCTTCTCGCCGTGGCCATTGGCGGTATAAATGTAAACAATGCTGCCAGTGTGTACTCAATCCCGGGTGTGCACGGAATTGCTGTCGTCACGGCCCTTACTATGGCCGAAGACCCACAGGCCGCGGCGAAGGAGCTTTTGGCTCTCCGAGAATAGCTTATGTAGAAAGAGTGAAGAACTCGTGATCTCGTGCCTAATTATATTTCGTTAATACTGCTCACAAACACTCGCTAATAATTGAACACTTTATTCGTAGCTATCTAATGCTCCTGGACCCCAACAAGCTGCTGTTTGGTTAAAGCAGCTTGGTTAAAGCATGTGAGCCCGTAGTTTACGGCACCTGCACCCCGAGTCATGACCGACTGCCCCGGGTCATCGCGGACTCATCATATAATTGCCGACCGTATTCCACGCCTGGTCGAGCATCACGATAATCACAAAATGGGATGGTCCGACGAAGCATGGGATGAGATTGAGTCGCTCTACCGTAAGATTCTTGATTCAAGCTTCGTTTCTGAATTGGGTGATGGCACGCTGGATAAGACCCGGTTTGTGCGCTACATGCGTCAGGACAAGCTCTACCTTAATGACTACGCGCGCACGCTTGCGTTAATTGCTGCGCGTGCGTACACGCCGCAAGATACGGCTCAATTCGCGAAGTTTGCCCAAACTGCTGCCGAGGCCGAGCAAACGCTGCACGATTTCTATCTCGAATTCGACGACAACATCGCCGCCGAGAAGAATGTGACTTGCGAACTGTACACATCTTTCTTGCTTCGCCACGCCGCGACGTCGCCCCTCGAAGTCGCTGCCGCGGCGGTGTTGCCGTGTTTCTGGATTTACGACGCCGTCGGGATCTACCACCATGGCCAATTGAAGGATGGTGTAGACCACCCTTATGCGAAGTGGATTCAGATGTACAGCAGTTCAGACTTCACGGAAGGCACGCAACAGGCGCGCGATTTCTGCGACCGGTTGGCCGAGAACACCACGCCGGCCATTCGCAAGCAGATGACCGCCGCATTCGTTCAGGCGTCTAAAATGGAGTACCTGTTCTGGAAGGCTGCTTGGGACGACGAGCAATGGCCCTGAATCTCGTAATTCATTACAACATATGTATTCTCTTTAGTAGTGGATCCATCTCTCGGCATCTATTCCTCCGTATTGAGCCACCCACCGAGTAAAAATCCGTATCCATCCTATGACCTCAAGCTCTTATGGCTTCTGGATACGCTGAATACGGTGGGCTGCGTGCACGGATTCCGACTCATATATGCATGCACGTACCCGAGTCAACCCTTACGAAGGAACGTTGAAGATGTCGCTTCCCGTGGCCTTGACAATTGCGGGCAGTGACTGCTCTGGAGGCGCTGGTGTTCAAGCCGACCTCAAATCGTTTAGTGCCAATGGTGTGTACGGCCAGAGCGTAATTGTGGCTCTTGTTGATGAGAACACACAGGGCGTTTATGACATCATGAAAGTGCCGCCGCGCTTTGTTCAGCAGCAAATTGTGACCTGCATGGACGACATTGGCGTTGACGCGATCAAAATCGGAATGCTCGACGATGCACAGATCATTCGCGCTGTAAAGACGACGCTCTTAAGCTATGACCTCCCGGCGATCGAGCATATCGTCCTTGATCCCGTTATGGTTTCGACCTCGGGACACAAATTGCTCGAGGACAGTGCTATTGACGTGCTGAAAAGCGAGCTGCTGAGCCTTGCTCGGATCATTACGCCGAACCTGCCCGAGGCCGAGCTCCTTTTGAACCGTAAAATCAGCAGCCCCGCTGACTTTGAATCCGCGGCTAGAGACCTCAGCGAAATGGGGTTCCAACATCGCGATTCGAGCTTCAAGTTGAGCGTGCTTTTGAAGGCGGGGCACCTCGTTGAGGAAGGCAGCGACGAATCCACGAGTGTCGTCGTCGATTACTTCTACGACGCGGACGCGAATGTCGTGCACAAACTTTCTCACCCGCGTATCAGCTCGAAGAACACTCACGGTACGGGATGCACGCTGTCATCAGCCATTGCGGCCCACTTGGCCAAGGGCGAGAGCCTCGAGCAAGCGGTTAAGGAGTCGGTCAATTACGTTTCTGGAGCAATTGCTGCGAGCAAAGACCGCAGTGTCGGCAAGGGCCATGGCCCCTTGCACCACTTCTACCAGTGGTGGTAGTTTCTAGTGTGTTTAAAATAGATGTTTAGCTGCTAATGTTCTTGTCCAGGATCCCGCTAACAACCCTTACCTCGCGGGATATTGAAAAACGCGTCGCGTATCAACAACATCTCAGATCCCGGGCATGTCTTACAGAAACGACGCGACTTCATCGACGCGGCGTCTGTTTGCTGCCAAGCAGGCCGCTGCAATCGATGAGAAGATGGGGTTCGAGCTATTCGACCAGGGCCCGCCCCGCGTCGGCTGGCTCGTGAATTTCCAGCCAACAACCGTAGACCTCGTCAACGACGGTGGCGAGGATGACATCGTTAATGGCAAATCTGCCGTCGATTTCTACTTCCTGGACGAGATGGGCGGCTACTTTCGAAGCACAATCAAGTATGAGCCGTACTTCTATGTGCAGTGTATGGAGCGAGAGGCCGAGGTCGACGACTGGCTGCGCAAAAAGCTCGTGGCTCTCAAATCGTCGGAGGTCGTGGTGAAGGAGGATCTCTCTTTGCCGAATCACCTTTTGGGCAACCAGCTCACGCTTATCAAGCTGACGTTTTGGAACCAGCAGGACATGCAAACGGCGCGACGCTCGCTATCGTCTATCATTACAGCGAACCAGAAGCGCGGATCCAGTGTTGACGCGGAATCTCTGGCAGCCGAGGAACTGATTATCGACTTCAAGGAGCATGACGTGAACTACCACGTCCGTGTGAGCATCGACCTCGACATTCGTGTCGGTAAGTGGTACGAAGTGAGGCCGCTTGGAGACCAGATGAGCTTTAGAGAGTTGCCGGATAGGATTGAACGCGCGGACCCTGTGGTTATGGCCTACGATATCGAGACGCTGAAACAGCCCCTGAAGTTCCCCGATTCTGCACACGACGCGATCATGATGATTTCGTTTATGGTGGACGGCCGCGGGTTCCTCATCACGAACCGCGAGATTGTGAGCGAGGATATCGAGAGCTTTGAATACACCCCGAAGCCAGAGTTCCCCGGCGAATTCACCATCTTCAATGAGCCGAGCGAGCGCGAAGTCATTCAGCGCTTCTTCGCCCGGATCATCGAGGAGAAGCCGACGGTCATTGCGACCTTCAACGGCGACTTCTTCGACTGGCCGTTTGTGGATGCGCGCGCCGCCGTGCACGGCATTAGCATGTACGAGGAAATCGGGTTCAGCGTCGACAACGAGGGAGAGTACAAAAGCACATACTGTGTTCACATGGACTGTTTCCGGTGGGTGCAGCGTGACAGTTACCTGCCGCAAGGTGCGCAAGGTCTGAAGGCCGTGACGAAGGCGAAGCTCGGCTATAACCCGGCGGAAGTCGACCCAGAATTGATGGTGCCGTATGCGAGGGAAAGGCCCAAAACTATGGCCGAGTATTCGGTTTCGGATGCTGTGGCGACGTACTACCTGTACATGAAGTATGTGCACCCGTTCATTTTCTCTCTGTGTAGCATCATTCCACTGAGACCCGATGAGGTGCTTCGAAAGGGGACGGGTACTCTATGCGAGATGCTGCTCATGGTGCAGGCCTACGAGCGTAACATCGTACTTCCTCATAAGCATACAGATCCCCCGGAGCGATACTACAAAAATCACATGGTCGAGTCTGAGACCTACGTCGGTGGTCACGTTGAGTCCCTCGAGGCCGGCGTGTTTAGAGCGGATATTCCTACACACTTCAACGTCGATCCGCAAGCAGTCGATGAGCTCTTGTCTCAGCTTGAGGACGCGCTCAAGTTCACGGTGACTGTGGAGAATGGGAAGCAGCTCGAAGATATCACGAACTATGAGGAAGTGCGCGACGAAATTCGTGACAAGCTCCTGAGCCTCAAGAGTCAACCAAAGCGTACAGAACAGCCCCTGATCTATCACGTCGACGTGGCCTCTATGTACCCGAATATCATGACGAGTAACCGGCTCCAGCCGGACTCGATGAAGACCGAGGAGGACTGCGCGATGTGTGATTTCAACGTGCCGGGGAAGAACTGCGATAGACGCCTGCCTTGGTCGTGGCGTGGCGAGTTCTATCCGGCAAAGAGAGAGGATATTCTCATGCTTCAGCAGGCGCTGAGGCGCGAGCGCTTCCCGATCAAGGACCCGAACGACGCGTCCAAGACTGTGCAGCGAAACTTCGAAGAGCTCACACAGGCCCAGCAACTGAGCTTGCTGAAGAAAAGAATCCAGGACTTCAGCCAAAAGGTCTACCATCGCATGCGCCAGTCAGAGGTCGTCGAGCGAGAAGCGATTATCTGCCAGCGCGAGAATCCATTCTACGTGAACACGGTGCGTGACTTCCGTGACCGGCGGTACAAGTTCAAGGGTCTGCAAAAGCAGTGGAAGGGCGAGCTTTCCAAGGCGAAGACCGCAGCTGAAAAGGAATCGGCGGCAAAAATGGTCGTTTTGTACGACTCACTGCAGCTCGCTCATAAGTGCATTTTGAACTCTTTCTATGGCTATGTCATGCGCAAAGGCTCGCGCTGGTACTCTATGGAGATGGCCGGCGTGACGTGCCTTACCGGTGCGACAATCATCCAGCTAGCAAGATCTATGGTCGAAAAGCTCGGGCGACCCCTCGAGCTCGACACGGATGGAATTTGGTGTATCCTGCCGAAGAGTTTCCCAGAAGAGTTGGATTTCAAGCTAAAGAACGGGAAGACTATGACTATTACGTATCCGTGTGTCATGCTCAACCATCTTGTCCATGAGAAATTCACAAATCACCAGTACCAAACGCTTGTGGACGAGAAGAACTTGGTCTGGGAAACCAGTAGTGACAATTCGATCTTTTTTGAAGTGGATGGCCCCTACAAGGCGATGATGCTGCCGTCGAGTTTGGAAGAGGGCAAAGGTCTCAAAAAGCGGTACGCAGTGTTCAACTTCGACAACAGTTTGGCTGAATGCAAAGGCTTTGAAATGAAGCGCCGTGGTGAGCTCCAGTTGATCAAGAATTTCCAGCAGGAGCTGTTCTTCGAATACTTGGCAGGTCATGACCTGCCCACCTGTTATGAGGCTCAAGCGTTTGTCGCGAACCGGTTTTTAGACATTCTCGACAGCAAGGGCCGGAATCAGCAAGACGTCGAACTGATGGCCCTGCTTAGCGAGAACAAAAGCATGTCTAAGTCTCTCGAGGAGTACCAAGGCCAGAAATCGGCGTCAATCACTACGGCGCGCCGTTTGGCCGACTTTCTCGGGAAAGAAATGGTCAAAGACAAAGGTCTTGCCTGCCGCTATATCATCAGCGCTGAGCCTGTGAATGAAGCCGTCACGATGCGTGCGATCCCAGTGCAAATATTTGATGCGCCACCCGCGACGAAGCAGGAGTACCTGCGCCGATGGCTGAAGCAACCGAAGCTCGAGGACTTCGATGTGCGTGCGATTATCGACTGGAACTACTATCGTGAACGGTTGAGTGCGACCATACAGAAAATGGTCGTTATTCCTGCCGCACGCCAGCACCTTCCAAATCCAGTGCCGCGCGTCGCACCGCCTGGCTGGCTCGCTAAGCAAATTGCTATCGAAAATGACTCCAAAAAGCAGCAGAAGATCGCGTTCACGAAAACGACAAGGGCAGGTGCTGGTCTCTGGGGCAGTAATGGTGTAGCTGCCGGAGTGTCTACGTCTATGGAAATTGAGGATGCGCCGGGCACCCAAACGCTTTCTAATGGTATGCCCCGCAAGGCGGTCGTGCACAAGCGCAAACAGGCAACCGCTTTAATGACCAATGATGAGGACGAGGATGTCAGCAAGGAGCATGCGCCAGATGTGGACCGCGATTATCGTGCCTGGCTGGTTTACATGAAGAAGGTCTGGCGTAAGCAGCGTGAGCAGAGCCGAATTCGTAAGCAAATGTTTGGTGCCGCTGGCAACGCTGCTCGCAGCAGAGGTGGCATTGAAGGCATGATTCGCAAGCAGACCGAGTCGGCGTGGCGCGGAAGTGGGCGTGTCTGGTACGTTGTGCAGGTGACGCCTACCGCCGACGCTGGCAAAGTTAGGGCGATTCTGTCCGTGAACGGCAGACTGCAATCCGTGTACATCCATGTTCCCCGGCAGCTTTACGTGCTCGTAAGAGCGGGTCATGCTTTGCCCTCTCTCTCTGTCGGAATCACTTCTGAGCCCAGCGACTATGCGCTTCCCTCGGGACATGTCTCGTCGAACTTGTATCGCCTAATCATGACCGAGGCGGTTTACCAAGAAGAGCGTGTAAGATCACAGGGTCTCTTCGGAAGCAGAGCCATTGAGCATGTGTACGAGGAGCACATCTCCGCTGTGGATCGCGTGCTTATTACGCTGGGCTCCATGTGCCAACTCGATCCAAAGGGGCGTGCTGGATTGCTTGGTAAAGGTCTAGATTCTGGGTTCAATCTCGACTGGTTTGTTCCTGTGAAGCCGATATCTAGCAAACAGGAAGTTCAACAAACTGAGCTAGCCATGGACATGTGGAGACACATGGACTACGCATTTATCAGACACGACGAGGTTCATGGACGACACATCATCACTCTCCTGAGCTCCTGGCAGCCAGACGTCCAAGTTCTCGAGTACGCGCCGCGTCGCAGTAATGACTCGTGGGTTGCCCATCTTTCAACCGAGTACGCAGCTCAGTTGGCCCTCCATAAACCGTCGAGTCCGCTTTTCTCGTTTCCCGAAAAACTGCTCGTCAACGAGCAGCAGCCACAAACCTTTGACAACCTTCGCAAGTTCTGGGCAGCCGTCAGTAAGAGTGTGGCTCAGCTTGTGAGCAACCGGTCGCGGAATGTCGTTTGTGCAGTATCGTGTCAGCGTGGTCGGCCATGGATTACGTCGAAAGTGCGCACGCTTAGCGAGCTGCCGCAGATTGGCTTGAACGCGAGTGAGGGCTACGTCAAGCCTTTTCCTTCTATTGGCTGGCAGCTTCCACTCGCGCGTCGCGTCGCTAAGGGGTACCTGCGATCCCAGCATTCACTGGAGACGATGTGTATCACATCAAGGCACACTAATACTCCGTTGGGCAATGTGCCCTCGAGCGATGACATCCGACCACTGCTTGATGTAGTGTTCGCTCGCCGACTCACTGAGATGAAGAATGTGCTCTGGTGGGGTGAGTCTGCAGCTAGCAGCGCCGCTCTACTCGAGGAGGATCAGGCTTCGAAAGTACAGCCGACGTCGTCATCTGCAATGGCTTCAGCAACCGTTCTCGGTGGCGAGAATGCTGGGTTCTACCCAAACGTGTGTCTCGATATGTCGGTATCCAATTTAGTGGTCAACACCATTCTAACGTCAGCCTTGCTCATGGAAGGCGAAGGCTCCGAGCCGTTAGACCCCGATTTCGTCGACGCGTTCAGTCTCGTGGCTTGGAACTGCCTCGTCCAGTTGACTCGCGAGTGGTGGAATCAGGCTAGCGAGGGCGACGTTTCGGCCGACTCGTGCATTCTTCAGCTTGCGAGCTGGATCATGTCGCCAGCCTCTCGTTTGTGGCACGCAAAGCTCGTACATCAAATTTCGACATTGTCAGACAAGACCCTGAAGCAACTGAGCGTGGACTTCCGCAGATTTGGCACAAGCGTCATTTACAGTGAACGCGACGGCCAGCGCATTATACTGTCTACGACGAAGAAGTCTGCAGTCACAGCCCTCGCATTTGGGGGTCTTGTTGTTGGCCAGGCCAAAGGCAAAGAGCAGTTTGCTTACTTGGATATCAACATCAATGAGACCTGGGATTTCTTAGTTTGGCTCAACGAGACAAATTATTGCGGCCGATTGCTCACGGACTTGCCCGGTCCCGAAAGTGAGGCGCAGCTGGGATACGTATCGACTTGGCAGATTGCCGATTACTTGCCTTCTCTGCTCGTAGACGAGTTCAATGAGTGGGTCCAGCAGTTCATGGCGCTCGTGTCTGAGTGCAAAGACAATGTCCTTGGTATTGATGTCGACTCGAGCAGTGTGGCTACAACCGTGCGCAAGATCCCGGACGACTTCATGCGAGGCATCCTGAGGCGGCTAGAAAAGCCCCTCACTAATCGTGTGAGACAACTTCAGAGTCGCTATGTTGAGGCTATGTCACGCAGCCAAGAAAATCAAACGTTCGGGGCACCAAAGCTGGCCTGGCTCAACCCAAATAACGCCCATAAGCCTGAGTCTCCCGTCCTGATGTTCGTGAAAACGCTGCTGGCCGTACTCTCAGCTGGTGCTATCGATGAGGAATTCATTCTTATGCGGCGCCGATTACTCGCTATCCTAGACGTCGGCGATTTCGATAATGCTTCCGAGTTCAAGGACCCCGCCTCGAAACTTATTGTGCACGATGTAGTCTGTCTTGGCTGCATGTCGTGCGTCAATATCGATGTGTGCCAGTCGTCCACATCAAAATTTGCTTTCCAGTGTCCGCGCTGTGGCACGGACATCGATCGTGTTTTCTTAGAGGAGAAACTCGTGCAAATGCTGGTTCATACGGTTTCTTCTTACCAGCTCCAGGATCTCCGCTGTGTCAAGTGCGGTAAAGTGAGGCCTAGTGATATGGCTGAGTACTGTCCTTGTTCAGGCCAATTCAAAAATACAATTGGCGCTAACACTATGGCGTCGAGTTTCGAAATCTACAAGCACATCGGCAAATTCTACGACCTGCGCCTTCTCAATGATCTAATTTCTCAGTACTAGCATAAATTAGAATCTCTCTCTTTGTATTTTTATTTTTTACATACGTTTGCATAGTGCCGTCCTTCAGACCGGCGGATCGTCCACTCGCAGCTCAGCATTGACAAGTGGAGGAAGAAATACATGTTTCCACTGCAATTAGTGTTGATCAATGACTCTCCCTCCCGTTGAGGATGGAGAAAAGAGCATTTTTCTCCTTATGCAGTAAAGACGAGTGTATCTCGATCTACTTGTTTTGTGACCGTGCACACTGCTCATAATAAGGGCCGAATGGTCTAGTTGGTTATGGCGCTAGTCTAACATTCCTAAGAAGTTAGAT
>JAJMCC010000094.1:0-14761 GCA_030584945.1 Starmerella roubikii | reverse complement strand
AACGCGAACAATGCCCCTGATGACACCGACCACGTCGCTGATGAGGCTCGCGAGGTCAACCAGGAGGCGAACCCAATCGTTCATCACAACACCGCAGACGGTGATGTCAGCTCCAATGACTCATTTGAGGCCCCCGAGAGCAACGACATCCTACCCAATCTTGAAGCTGACCAGGCTGACCAGGCTGACCATGACAACGCGAACAATGCCCCTGATGACACCGACCACGTCGCTGATGAGGCTCGCGAGGCCAATCAGGAGGCGAACCCAATCGTTCATCACAACACCGCAGACGGTGATGTCAGCTCCAATGACTCATTTGAGGCCCCCGAGAGCAACGACATCCTACCCAATCTTGAAGCTGACCAGGCTGACCAGGCTGACCATGACAACGCGAACAATGCCCCTGATGAGACCGACCACGTCGCTGAGGAGGCTCGCGAGGCCAACCAGGGGGTGAACCTAATCATTCATCACGACACCGCGGACGACACCAGCACCAATGACTCAGTTGAGGCCCCCGAGAGCTATTATGCCCAGTCCAATCTTCAGACTGAGCAGGTCGAACAGGACGCTGGCCAAGGCAACACGGACCCCGCGCCTACCATAGCAGTTGCTCCACGTCCACGCAAGAATGCGAGAATCAATTTCATGGTAGATGTGCTGGATCACGTCCCCGACTCCGTCATAGTGGTTGATCCTCGTTCAAACAATCTTGTGAGGTCCCATCTCATGGAAGATGCGCTTGATTACGATGATGCGAGAAATGTCGTACAGTGGCTGAGAGACGGTATGCACCCAATCGAACCGATCGACAATCGCATTGGCCGAACGAATGCTGAGCTGCAAAGCCAGTTTGGAGTCAACTGGCAATCCTGTTTATCTTCCTTGAATGGAATCACAACCTTCAACGCTGATACTCAGAACAAACATCGTGTCAAGCAGGTCACTGCAGCTCTCAGCGAGTTCTACAAAGCGACCCAGCGGGTATTCAAGACAGAGAGAGCCTGTGAGGAACTAAGAAAGGACATGTTTCACTCGTCGGCACTCAAAATCCGTGATCATACTGTGCGTGATGGTCGGGCCGGACGATTCTGGCGCAATTTGGCGCCATCCAGCCTGCAAGACGTCCAGAATCCCAAGGTACCAACGGAAATCAGGCAACGCTACGGTTTCGAGGATTCTTTTGGAATAGGACCTGACATGCAACGGCCGTTCCAAAAGATTGCTGAGAATATAGTGCAAATCAAGCTCTATAAGAAGGCGATTCTCGCCTACTACCACAAGCCTAGATGTCTTAGAAATTCATCCATGGACGATGCAAACTCCGAGACCTTGAAGGAATTCGCTCGCCTCGCTCACTTTCTCATGAGGGGTTTCGTGAAGAAATATATACCCTTCTTCGAAGACCTCCAAACATCGTATAATGCCTACCTGTGGGCTTATGAGCTTGCGACTAAGCTCCCTAAGCTACACGGGAACAAGAAACGCTACGTCCAAGTCTGTGAGGAGCTTGAAGAGGACTTCTCCTTCGGCACGCTGCCATTGGCAATCACTTACCTAGAAGGGCTTGTCAACCGTAACATTGAGCCTGCAAATGCGGACATCATCGAACGCATTGGCAAGTATCGTGAGCGCTGGTCGTCAGTTAAGGCAATCGAAGCCAACTTTTCTTGGGAACAGCTGCAAGACCTCGAAGCCCACTGCTCTCGAGATCATCCATCGACATTGCTCGGGGTAGTTGAACGCAACATACCTTTGCTCAGAACTCGCGACTATTTCTCGAAATTCAAATTGACCCAATGGGGATATGACAGAGGCATTGAAAGGCTCACAGAAGACATCTCCCTCATGAAGGATCTTTCAAAAGCCGAGCCTGCTCACATCCTGAACATGGTATGGTCGTTCAGCGGCGATGAATGCGTCTGGGTCGCTCAAGAGGACAAAGGCGAGCCACTGGATGAGTACCTTCAAAGGGACTTCATGCCTCTGCATCAGATACGCAAGGTAATGCGGCAGGTTGTCCAAGGTATAAGCGAGCTAGAGGAAAAGGGACTACGTCTTACTGAGCTCGATTGCAGCATGGTCAGAATCACAAGGGAGAAGGATGTTAAACTAGACGTTCTGGGCCATCTCAAACGGAAACGCGAATGGAGTTTCGAAAGGACGAAACTGCTGAACTTGTCTTACGATCTCGTGGGACGCCGCGGCAACGAGCACCACCTTTGGCGTGAGCTAGACTTTCGCCGTCAGCATATGCATGGCGACAAGCTAATCGACACTGTCCTCACCGAATTTGAGGACGCAATAGCCTCGCAAACTGAATTTAATGCTGCTGGGCTTCTTCGCTTGGAGTATCTCTGCCATTGCAGCACCTGTGTGTTACAGAAGGCCGCTAACACACTTGGGTTGCACAAGCAGAGGCACTAATATCGAGCGTCTACTAAATCAAAAAAAAAAAAAAAAAAGTTATAGGTTTTTAATTTATTATCATTTCTATTAATCCACTTGTAACTGGCAAATATGCCTTCTCGTCTTCCCGAGTGCGCCCAGAAGGAGGCCTTCAGGTCGCACTGGTGCCGTCTCGGCTCCGCCGGTGCACGCGCATCACCAATCTCTTGCGTTGTTTGTAGCCGTTAGTAATACGGCGCGCGCTCTATCCACAAAAATACGTAGCATGTGTCGTTAAACTGCGTCCTGTAAACATCTATATCTATTTAGGGGCGATCATGTCAGGGCGGACCCATTCGTCGGACTGCGCGGACGTGAGCACGCCCAGCTCGATTGCCGAAGACGTGCGAGCAGACCATTGTCAGCGTTGGCCGGGTTCACCTTACCGGGCACGATCGAGCTTCCCACCTCGTTCTGGCAACAACTTGCCACACACACAGCCCAATGGCGCGGTTCTAGATGATCTCGGCCGTGTTCATGTTCGACTGCGTGCCGCTACCCGTTTGGAACCGGGAAGTTGACGATGAGCTTGCCGTCGCGCACCTCGTCAGCGGCCTTGCAAGGGCGCCGCATCCAAGCCGTGAGTTTCGTTGACCTCGGCCGCAGCACAATTCAGAATACTAAAATCGCGCATGCCGAAAGCGCGCATTCCGAAAGCGCGCATAACTGGCTCGGGCATGCGCTTTGCGCCCTCGCCGATCTCGAGACGGCATCTCGTCTGTTTGCAGTACTTGTTATCAGGGGCCCCGATGGGGCCCCAGGCGCGCCCGATTCTGACAATCCATGTGACTCTTGGTCAGATGAGCCGTGATCCGGGCAGCCTTTACCTATTTCGAAGTGCCCCGTCCTGATTGGGTAGCCCGAGGTTCCTCGAGCGCATACGTCAGAGGGCCTGACGACCTAGCCGAGTCCCAATTCGCTTATCTGCGGCGAGCTGCGCCGCATTTGGCTCGATTCATTGAGTTTAACTTCGCCGCGAATGAATTATAATTTATTATATAGAGCCGCGTCTGTTGTAATATTTATTCTGACCGCGTTCCAAAGCTCCGCAGTGGACGACATCTGGGGCTCTTCCAGAATAATCGCAATGCCCGAAGGCGGGGGTTCGTTTATCATGCGTTTCAAGCGTACACAACCACTTAGTCACAGAGACCTTGCCTGGCATAACCCGGCTCCGTGGGCAGGGAACGAACCTATCTACCTTTGCCACCGTACGTGGAGTGAGCGTTCACCTTTGTGCCCGGATTAGGAAGATTTAAAGCATTATACAGAGCAAGCACACACACAGACAAGATGGACAACCAACAATTGATCCGTGTCTCGGTCTCGCGCGGGAGCACGAGCAATGAGGAGATTCCGCCGCTCGTGCTCGAAGTGCGACGCTCGCAGACCGTCGGCGAGACGAAGGCGATGCTGCACGAGCTGGATAGCGCCGTCGCCGTGGAAGAGCTGGCCTTCAACGGCGAGCGCGTGGACGATAGCCGGATTCTGTCCAGTTTCCCGGAGAGCGATGAGGAGGCGCTTATATTCACGGCCGAGCGGCGCACGCTCGAGGTCCGCACCGCGAAAAGGCGGCGGCGCTGCTCGTTCAGCAAATGCAACAGCCTGCCACTACGCGGCGTCGGCGACTGCCAGAATTGCGCGGGGCACTTCTGCTCGCGCCATAGGCTCATGGAGCAACACAAATGCACAGGCCTGCAGGGCTGCAAGCAGCAGCTCCACGAGCGCAACGCTCTCAAACTACAGCAGCAGCAGACACTGCCAAATAAGGTGTGAGCGCTGATAATGGGCTAGGAACCGGGCTAGGGTCAATACGAACCTGGTCGCGAGTCCCGACGGCCGACCATGTATAGTGCTAAGAAGAGCATATAACATATACCGAGCATAACAGTTGACAGTAAGGTGTGGAGGCCGGGTTTATGTGGTGGACGAAGAGGCGCCGGAGTCAGCGCCGCGGTCTCCCCGGCCTTGTTTACAGAAGACCGTGAGATCGAGATAAGCGCGAGCTTGCTTGCGCGATTATTAGAAGTCTCGATGGTTGAGATCCACGTAGCTAAGCTCTATAATTAGTGCTGGTCAAGGCCAGCTTAAGTCTACAAACATTTTATTTAGTTGCTGGAGCATTGACCAAGCTGCTTTAGAAGCTAACCAAGCCGCCAGAGCTGACTAGAGCTAACCGCCCACCAGCGTACTCTCACTGTCCACCAACGTCCGCCAACAGCTAACCAAGAACGCGGTCCACAGCCTTCAAAACGTCGTCCTCTATATAAGTCGGGTGGGTGAACAGATCGTCGCCGTCCTTGTACACGCCGGACCGCACGAGCACGCTCTCCCAGCCGTAGGAGTTCGCGCCGCGGATGTCCGAGTACTGGTTGTCGCCGATCATCCAGACCTTCTTGAACGGCGGCGCGCCGAGCGACTCGGCCCACCGGTGGAGCAGCTTGTCCGCGTACTTGTACGTCAGGAGCGTCGGCTTGCCAATGACCGTGTGCTCGAGCTCGTGGCCCTCCGTCGTGGCCTTGTACAAGCCCAGGACCATGCTGATGAACGCGCCCTGGCCGAACCGAGGCAGGTTGTAGTCGGTCGCCCACTGCAGATCGCCGTTGCTGAAGACGATCGGGATCGACGGCTTGCTTGCGTACGAGCTCGGCTCGCGCCGCGTGCCGAGCTTGCCGTCCTTGCTGAGCAGCAGATCAATTGCGATCTGCGAGTCCGTCGAGATGTCGTAAGAGTCGTGGAACACGAAGATCGCGTCGAACGGTTTTTCAGTGTCGATCGGCCGCGCGCCAAACTCCTGAGCGTCGCAGCCAGTCAGCCCGCGGAACGGGAAGATGTCTGGCACGGTAGTGACGATGTCGCGCGTCGTGACGACGTCCGGGAACCCGTATTTTTCGGCGATCGCGCGACACGACTCCTGCTTGCCGCCTACAGCCAGAATGCGCTGCTTCGTGCCTATAAAGTCCTTGAAGGGCGTGTGGCTCTGCAAGAACTGCTGCTCGTCGACCTTCACGCCAATGCGCTCGCTCAATTCGGCGCACCGGTCGCTCTCGAGTGTGCCGCCGCCATTGGTCAGCACGATCCACGGGACGCGCTTCTGATTCAGCTTCTCGAGCGCTTTGCGAGCGCCGGGAAGGACGCTGCCGCCGCGCAGAAGTACGCCGTCGATATCAAAAGCGAATGCTTTCATAGCCGCGTGAGTAATCAGGCGATCGCTGCGTGCGGCTCAGGGCTGGCGATCGACTGTAGCCGATCTGTTTAACAATGTGTCTGAAATGCTAAAATGCTATCTGAATGTGGTAGTCTAAATGCTGTTAACAAACCCGGTTAACAAAGCCGTCTGACAAAGCCGTTTAACAATGCTGTAGTCTCGATGCTGTCTAAATGCTGTCTAAATGCCGTCTAAATGCTGTCTAAATGCCGTCTAAATGCTGTCTAAATGCCGTCTAGATTCTGAATAAAATGCTGTACGAGATGCTGTAGATGCTAAATAAGATTCTGAATAAGATACTGTACGTGCTGTGGATGCTAAATAAGATTCTGAATAAGATGCTGTTTACGATGCTCGAGATGCTGTTTACGATGCTCGAGATGCTGTTTACGATGCTCGAGATGCTGTTTACGATGCTCGAGATGCTGTTTACGATGCTCGAGATGCTGTTTACGATGCTCGAGATGCTGTTTACGATGCTCAAGATGCTAAATAAGATTCTGAATAAGATACTGTTTACGATGCTCGAGATGCTGTTTACGATTATCAAGATGCTGTTTACGATACTAGAGATGCTACATAAGATACTGCACAAGATACTGTCTAAATACCATCTAAATGCTGTCTAAATGCTGTCTAAATGCTGTCTAAATGCTCTCTAAATATCTATATGAATACAATGCATAAATTAGTGCTCCTCGATCGTCCATTTCTCACCCTCTTTTAGCTGATGTACAACGGCACAGGCGCGGCCGGCCACGAGCAGCCCAGGAGGCCGGCTGCCCGCCGCCTCGATCGCCTCAGCTATGTCCTGCAAAGTCGACCGGATCACTCGCTGGTCCGGACACGACGCACGCTCAATGGACGCAACCGGCAGCGCCGCGTCCCAGCCAGCAGCCATCAGCGACGCGCTCATTTCGCGGATGCGGTGCAGCGCCATCAGAAATATATACGTGCGCGAGTCCACGAACTCGGGTGGATCCAGGGGCTTACCGCCGCGGCCGGTTCCCGTGCAAATAAGGATCTGGTCCGCGTACCCGCGGTGCGTCGGCGCGATCTGCGCCAGAAGCGGCGCCGCCAGGGCGCTCGTGATGCCCGCAACCACTTTCGGCACGTACCCATGCTCGGAAAAGAAAATATACTCCTCGAGCCCGCGCCCGTAGATGTACGGATCGCCCTGTTTCAGCCGTACGACGCGTTTCCCCTGTTTGAGCTGGGCCAGCCCGATTTCGAGCAGTTCTTCCTGCGCACGCTCCGCGTTGCCCGGGAATTTCCGGGCTATGAACACGGGCGTCTGCCTCTGCACAAGCGCCAGCACTTCCTCGGGAACGAGCTTGTCTGCTAGCACGTAGTCCGCATTGTGGATGTCCTGCAGCGCCTCGGTTGTCAACAAACCCACGTTTCCGGGGCCCGCACCAATCAAGCTTATGGACCCGTTGTTCAGCACGCCAGAGGCCTTCGTAGACGGCAGCATCGACGTTGTTGCGAGCTCCTCCTCTCCGACCTTCCGCAGATGGTCCAACGGATAGTACTCGACCATTTGGCTGAGCCATCTCAGCTTCTGCTTCCGGTCTTCTTCGGAGGCAGCCGTCACTAACTCATTCAAATGCGCCGATTGCTCCGCATCGTCGTCGTCTTCGCTGCTGCTGATCTCGGCATACTTAGACCGGAGCAGCCCGATGTTAGCACAGATCTCTCCCATGTGCGCCGGCAAAGAGTTGACGCAGCTGCGCTTGATCCGGTTCGCCAGCCGGCAGCCCATGCCGTTGGTCGAAACGGCCAGCTGGAAATGCCCGTCTTCGTATACGGACGGAAGCGTGAATGTGCACAGATCAGGGTGCTCGCTGACGTTCAGAGGGATTCTTAGCCTGCGGCATGCTTTATAAATATTCTCGAGCGCTTCAGCAGAGAAAGCTGCATTCGGTACGATGAACACGCCATCCACAGTCCCGTCCGTTTCCTCACGGCCCAGAGATGTCAGATCTGTTAACGTGCAAACGCGGTCGTTCATTGTGACTACATTCGCACCATACGCCGCAAGCTGTTTCTGGCGTTTAGAGGCCAAAGGCCCCGTGCCATTTATCACGAACACATGCCCGTTTATATCTGTGTTCACAAGAAATCCCATAAGGGAGAAACTATTTTTTTTTCGGTTTTAGATGACTCGATGTCGCGTGACCTAGCCCTTATCAATCGAATACCGGTGGATACCAGCGATCGAACACCGCGCAATCTGCGGTTTAGGCAACGTTACGGATTCGATTCGCGGGATTTGTTATGATATCTAAAAAGGCTAGAGAACTTGGGCGTCCAAACTTACTTGATGGCTTTCAATTCTGCGTTGAATGTGAAGGCGCGATTCTATTAAAAGAAAAGCCCCTATTTTTTGGAGGCCTTCAAAAGCGCCTATTGTGTTTGCTGTAAACAGCAAACTGCCCCCTAGGCGGCCCCCCTTCTGGCCAACTCGTCGGCAGCTTCGTTCCCGGGATGCCCGGCGTGGCCCCGGATGTGCTGGATATCGACCTTGATGTTCTTGTCGGCCAAGTCATTCAGTGTGGCTCTCGCGTCTCGAATAAGGTCCTGGTTTTTCACAGTTTGGCCGCTCCGCGTGCGCCAGCCCGTGCTTTCCCAAGTGTTTCCCCAAGTCGTCAATGCGTTCTTCGAGTACTCGGAGTCCGCACGAATCTCGTAGCTATCGCCGCTCTTCCCTTCGGCTTCGATCGTCTCCAATGCGGTCTTAATTGCCATCAATTCGCCGCGGTTGTTCGTCTGTTCACCGACATCGACTCTGCCGTAGTCGTTACGCTCGTCGTCGGGCCCCCAGTAAACACCCCAGCCCGCGCGAGCACCCGCACGGCCGTTTCCGAGCGAGCTCCCGTCCGTGTACACGACCTGAGGCTTCGAGGAGTAGCTGCGCGCGTGGCGCGGCGCGGAATTCGATTTCTGCACGGAAAACGACGGCAGTGAGTGCGACTGCTGTGAGTGCGACTGCTGTGAGTACGACTGCTGTGAGTACGACTGCTGTGAGTAACTCTCAGACCGTGCGTTGACGAATGCCTGTGCTTCGGCTCGCGTGGCGAACGACTTGAACTGCGCGCCCTTGAATCCGTGCACCTGATCCTTACAGTCAGCCCAGTTCGTGTAAACGCCCTCGTTCCGGCCGTTGGCCACAGCGTAAAACTTACGGGTCATCCTAGGTATCAGCTGAACGCGAAGCAAGGGGCTCACGATTGCGGCAGGCGGGGACTTCAACTTATAGAATATCTGTATGTCCTAACCACGGCCGGGGCAAAATAATTCGAAACTATGCATGTCGTGTTTTAGATTGTATGCACTGCAGGGCAGACTAGCTGGACGCAGGCTACGGCTGACACGGCACGAATTTAGGGAGGACGGCTCAGTGCCTATAGGTTCAGGAAATACGTGCGAACCTAACCTGATTTTTCACCATGGCCAAGCGTCCGGCTGGATTCGGCAAAGCGAGCAAACAGAAAAAGGTGAAGTCGGAGGAGCCCGACGCCGAGCTTAACATCGAATTGACTGACGACGTCGAGGATGAAGAACTCGCCGAGATTTACGGGCTCTACACTGAACTGCAGAAGCAGCGGGACCCGAAGATAGCCCGCGGACTCATCCACGAGTGCGACCAGCTGCTGAGACAGCGCGACAGCGAAAACAAGGAACTGCCGGACAAGTTCCACGTCGTATACGGAGGTGCGCTGCTGACGCTCGCCGATGACGAAGACGATGCTGAAAAACACAAGCAATTCCGGGACGCCGGTGTCGAGCGGATCAATGTCGGGCTCACGAGCGCCAACAACGAGGCTCTCGCGCTTGCCGGGGTCGAATTGCTTCAATATGTGCATACGCAGGCGAAGAACGGCAAGCTGGCGACGGCTGGCGAGAAGATCTTCAAGCACGCCGTCAACCTGCTGAAAAAGCGGAAGGGTCAACAACACATCGAGTTGGCGCGCGCAGCGCTCATTCTGGTGCAACTCGTGGACGATCTCGATGGCATTTTCGACGATGCCGGCGAAGTCGCCTTCGACGTGCTGACTACCCAGGCGAGTGCCGGTGCCGATAAAGAGACGCAGCGCATCGGCCACAAAGGTTTGGGTCAGTATTACCTCAACCAGGCAGGCCCGCTCCTCGAGGCGGACAAGGACGCGAGCACCGAGCTCGAGAAAGCGGCTGCGCACCTGCGCGCGAGTCTCAGCGACGAGGACCCTGAGGCATACGTCATGCTTGCTGAGACGCTTTTGGAAATGGACACCGACTACATCGAGGCCCTGAAACTTCTGAAAAAGGCGCGCATGCTGGGCAACGAGGGCCTGAACGAGATCATTGACGAGCTCGAAAATAGCTAATTTACATAATTAAAAAGGAGTCCGCTCGCTAGGCGTGTTTGTGAACGAAAGTGAATACCTTGAAATTTGCTGGACTGATCCGGTAGGGGTTACTGATTATGTCCACGCGGAACCGGGCGATTGGAGAGGAAGTATGGCGGTCCAAAACGGATAAAATCAACCTCGAGCTGTTCACACTCATGTACGGCTCCATAGTCGTGCAGCTGTGCGAGGATTTCGCGAACGACTACACGAAAGTGAACCAACAGCTCGACAAAATGGGCTACAGCATCGGCCTGCGGCTCATCGAAGAGGCGCTGGCCAAAACACAGCTGCGCAGGTGCCAGAATTTCCGCGACACCGCCGAGGCCGTCGCACGCGTCGGGTTCAAAATGTTCCTGAACGTCATACCGCAGGTCTCGAACTGGTCGGCCGACAACAAGCAATTCAGTCTCATATTCGCGGAAAACTCGAATCCGCTGGCCGAGTTCGTCGAGCTCAGCGACGACCAGATCGCGCAGAAGCTGTGGTACAGCAACGTGCTCTGCGGCGTGCTCCGCGGCGCGCTCGAGATGGTGCAGATGAGCGTCGAGACGGAGTTCGTGAGCGACCAGCTGCACGGCGCGCCCGTGACCGAGATCAGCGTGCGACTTGTGCGGATTCTAGAGGACGAGGTGCCGCCGGGCGAGGACTAAACCGGTATGGCGAGCGTCGTACGACTAGAACCAATATGGCGAGCGTAGTATGGCGAGCGTAGTATGGCGAGCGTCGTACGACTAGACCGCGTCGCGAGCGTGTGCGATGACTAGACTGCGTCGCGAACGTAGTGCGACTGCGTCGCGAACATAGTAAGACGATTAGACCACTTCGCGAACGTAGCACGATGACTAGACCGCGTCGCGAACGTAGTACGATGACTAGAACCGACATCGCGAGCGTGTACGATGACTAGAACCGACATCGCGGACGTAGCACGACGACTAGAACATCGTATGCAAAATATAAACGATGACAACTGCATTAAATAAATATGTCTATTCTTGCTTCTTTTTTTGCTTGTGCCGCGACTTCAGAACCGTCGGCGCGTGGTCGGCGCTGAACACGGCGACCTTCGCGAGGTCGTAGTCGCCCTTCAGGTCGAGCGACGACTGCAAGCCACGAATGTCAATGCGCGGGTCGAGGCCCTTCTTGCGGTCCTTGTCGAGGGTATCCAACCGGTGCGACAAGTCTGGGAAGAGCTGCGGCCCGAGCTCGTTCACGATGTCCGTGATCTCCGTCTGCAAATGTTTGCGCGTGCTGCGGATCTGCACGAGCGAGTCGTTGAGGCTCGGCGACAGCGCGAAGTACAGCGGCCGGATGCTCTCCAAAATTTGGCGGCCGTACTCGCTGATCAGAATCGTCGTGTACCCGAGCAGCATGAGCCCGTAGAAACAGAACAGAAACAGCCGCACGAAGTTCCACCGCGACCAGCCCAGAAATTCTCTCGAGAACGCGTAGTAGCAAATGATTAGTGAGTAAATGCCGAAGATTGTCGGGACCATGACGAGCCCAACAAGGATCTTCCAGGTCGCAATGACGTCGTTCGCTTGGATCTTGACGCTCGACTTCGCGAGCGCGAACTTCGCCTTCCGCTTCGAGTACAGCTTTGTTGTCACCAGAATCGGCGACGACAGCACGAACCCGGGCAGCGCGGCGAGAATTAGGAAGCACAGCACGAGCACGCGCGCGACGAGCCGGCGGAACACGCGGCGTTTCGACACGGTCGCTTCCTGAGCGACCTGGTGGTCGGAAATGCCCATGGTCACGAGCTGCTGGTTGTAGCGCTTCACGTCGTCGTAGATCGCGTTGATGCGCGGGTCCTTCTCGCGGTAGTTCAGGTAGCCCTGCACGAACTTGCGGCGGAACTCGATCGTCAAGCTCAGCGGGATGTGCCGGTGCTTTTTGTAGAGGCGCTGGCCGGCCTGCAAAACCATGAGCGTCTCGAAGTCGGGCGCGTTGATCGTCACGAGCTGCAGCGCGTCCACGATCTGCGACATGAGCTCAGCCACAGAGCTTTTCTTGCCCTCGACGCCGCCCTCCGTGTACTCCTTCAGCAGCTCCGCGCCGACATAGAGCGGGTCGCCGAACTCGACGACGGCGCGGCTCCGGAACTTATGCGGGTGGAAGTAGTTCATCCCCACGGGCACAATCGCGACTTTCGTGTCTGGGTACGCGGCCATCGTGCCGAGCGCCATGATGGCGACGCCGGGCTTCAAGGGAAGCATCTCCGTGCGGTCGTGCGAGCCGCCCTCGGGGAAGATGCCGATCGACCCGCCCGCGGCGAGATGGTCAAACACGCTGTGGAACATCTTCGAGTTGTCGACCTTCTTGCCGACCTTGTACCCGCAGGGCGCGAATCCGGCCGCGACCATCTGCTGACACGCCTCGGTCTTGAACGGCTTCGCGAGCCTCAGCTCCGTGTCGCTCACAACCTCGCCGACGGGCGCCATGTCGTTGTAGCCCTGCAGACTGAAGTTCATCCCGGGCTCGATCTCCTTCGTGAAGACGGTGTCCACGCCCTTGATGACGAGCGAATGGGCCTGCGGCTCGCAGTACGCCTCGCCCGTCGCGGCCTTGAAGGAGTCCTGCGCGCGGCCGACGGGGATCGCGTTCATCAGCCTCGCCAGCGGGCCGATCACGCGGTGGTGGTAGGAGGACTCTGCAATCAGAAAGCTCGGGCGCCGCTTGACCATCCGGCGCACCTGCACGCCGAGCAGCACGGGGTCGACAAACTGGCTTGCGTGCGGAGCCCCAACGAGGATCACGGGGCCCTTTTTCGGCACGCGCCACGCCCCGCGCGTCTTCACCGTGTTGAAGAATACATCCAGAACGATCCCGAAGAACGCAATGAACAGATCGTAGATATATTTGTTGTCGCCGTCGTAGCCTACAAACGGCTCCGTCTCCGACATATTTTCTGGGGAAAAGGAAACCCTTGCGCGGACCCCAATCAGAAAGTGTCGCCCAGTCACGATAAGTTCCATCATGCGCGCGCCGGCAGGAACGCGGCAGGGACGAGGAATTGAATGGTCGTGAGTCGTGATGTGGGCTATGCCGATGTAAGCCGCTTCAAAGCATTCGCGAGCACGGCCAACCCGCAATTGCCGAAAATTGGAGATGATTCTCCTGATCCCGGCGCCGGCTGTGCACGCGGCCTGACCCGACAACTCCTGGTCCCAAAGCCATGACTCCATGCAATGCAATTCTCACTCTATCGAGCCGTTTTGTGCAGAGGCTCCTTTTCACGGTTTAGGGTCAAACAGACGCGACACGAACTTTAATGAGTGGCGGTTTTTTTGGAGGCACTGGCTCTTTTGGACAGGCCTCGCAGGCCTCGCCTGCGAAGAATTCCCAGGGCCGGGACGGAAAGACAGAGACGCGGGCCGTGCGGTCTCTGATGATCAGCCAACTCGCGCACGCGACGATCGAGGGTGGCGACGGCCCCGTGCTGATCGACGGTGCCGAGGCGCTGACGGTCGTGTTGTGTCTCGCGCTGCTGCACATCGAGGACGAGGCGCAACGCAAGCTCAAATTCAGCGACTCGACGGGCGTCGTCACCTTGCAGCTTCGGGAGCAAGTAGAGCTCACCGACGACATGCAGGGCCACTACCTGAACGTGTACGGGCGGCTGCGTGCGTTCAATGGCAAAGTGAAGCTCGACATCGTGCGCCTCGACAAGAACATCGCCCCGAACGCGCAGATCTACCACGAGATCACGGTCGCGCGCGAGTGGTTCCACTTCAGCGGCAACGCGCCGCTCGGCACGACGTTCGGCGAGGAAGGCGCCGGCGGCAAGGAAGAGACGCTGTTTGTGGACGACAACGGCGAGATCACGCCCGAACTGCGGGACCTTATCATCAGCGCCATCGACTCGATCAACGAGGACTCCGAGGCCACCGTGCAGCTCATTGCCAGCAGTATCAACATGAACGAGGCGACGACGAAGAAGCACTTGGATACGTTGCAGGCGGACGGCGTACTATACTGTGCTGTTGAGGGTGTTTATCAGGTTGGTTAGCGTTTTCTGGCTTAGTATGTAAACGAATTATGTATTGGAATTCCTATAACATGGTCGTATACTAGGGTGCTCTGTGGTAGTGATTTCCGATTTAGTGGATGTGAACTTCTCGGGGCACATGGATTTCTAAACATCCACACTGTTCTATTTACAAAACAGTTGGTAACAAAGTGCGAATTCCTCATCACACAACTGTGTAACAAAATTCGAATTTGACGATCTCATTACAAAACTCCCGGTAAAGTTCGAATCGGTTAAGTAGCAATGTCTCGGGTCACCCCGTTAGGTTGCGGGGGGAAGCTCGTCCCTGAAACTAACTATATAATGATGCCCAAGTCGGCAGGGAAAGGCCCCCATGCTGCAACCTCGGATCAAACCTTGAGCCGGGGATGCAGCATGGGAGCCCCCAACTGCTCGCCCGTGGCAAGCCCCGAGCTAGCAGTTGAAGCCCCCCTACATACCTACCTACTACTCCCTTTCTCCCTCCACAATGCCTCCCACCTCAGAATTAACCGAGGCCCGGCTGGTGAGGAGCCCGCCCTCCCTCCTCACCCCTCTCCACCGAAGATAGCCGATAATTTACCCCCGGTAGAGAGGCCCCCCTCTCCCGCCACCCCGGGAGAGGACACCTGTGTCCTCCTGTCGCTCTATTCCCCCTGTCCCTCTCATACTCCCGTGCTTCTCATCCCCCTGTCCCTC